>JAWNGG020000426.1:0-99401 GCA_036937485.2 Tetragonisca angustula
TATAATGGCAAGCACACTCGTCGTGCGAGAAAAGCACGAAAATCGCGATTTGTTACTTAAATTAAATTAATTTCGTGGAAAGTAAAACATATTTGTAAATTTTGGACGTTTTAGAATGTTTTGAGTGACTTGACTGATTCTTTTTACATCGATTCTGAATATCTTCTTGCTATTAATATTAACTATTGTTATTAATCAAGTTAAATAACGAAACTATTGATTTTTAAACGAAAAAATTAGCGTTAATTTGTTTATTAATTTAATTCAATTTTACAGCAACTGCACATACATATAGTTTCTCTTAACATTAACAGCCTCTAATAACTTGGATGTTACACTTATCATTAACACCTTGAAGAATCGTCTCGGTTGGATTAATCTTTATTCGTGCGCAGTAAATATGTTTCAATTAATTCGTAAGAACTGGAACGTTTGAGGAATACGTGAAAAAATATATATGTACATGCGAAGTTACCCCCTTTCGCATATTTCACTAAACTGAAAAGAATAACAGCTGTGCAAATATTTACAAACGCAAAGCATTAAATTAACACGCTTCCGGCAAGTTTCGGGATTCATTAGTAGATTGCACTAACCTGCGACGAGTATACCTCTTAGCTTTTCAGTATCCCATGTTTTTTTTATCCTCCAAAGGTATTTGCATTGTAAATTAACCTGTATCGCTACGATTCATTCTGTCTGTAATCCCATTTTTCTCCTTGATTCTTTTCACACTTTCTCACTGCTAGCGAGGGACCGCGTTTGTTCAACGCTGTTCGAAAGCAGTGTCGTCGAATTAACGGGAAAACCCTTGTTTCCCATCGCTGTCAATCTGTTTTTTAGCAATTTTCATTTTCAGCGGTTGACCCGTCAATTTTATTTCCACTTTGCGATTGGCCAGTTCGAAGCCATCCCGAGTTCTGTCTAAACATTTACAAACTTCGTTGTAGAGTTACAAACGCGGTGACGGCGAATTGTGTCCAACTGGCAGGACTGAAGGAAAAACGGGAGACTCGCTGCCTTGGAAACTTCCTCGACTCAGTCTCGTAAGCGGTGAAACACGCGTGCCAGAACTTTCATACCTCGTGACTCATTTAAAACTTGCCTGCGCGTTTCGGCAAACAGCTACAAACAAACATGTTTTCGTGTTAACCATCACCTGGAACTGAGCGAGTCTCGCAATATGCAATTGACTTGCCTAGCTGAATATATTATACACTGCAAATTTCTCTACCTCTCGCTGTATCATCCGTCTAACAAACATTGTAATTCTACTTATCACAAGCGACCGAATTCACAGCGACTCAAAGCGTACGTTCAGCTGCGTAGAAAGAGAAAAAGAAAGAGCAGTAAGAAAAATCACGAATGTACAGGGTGGAAAGAAAAGTGTGACTGGACTCATAGATGAACTCTACACCTTCGACTTGGTGGAGACGTAAAGAACGCAACGTGTAAAGAACTTGTTGCAAAATTGTCTCTGACTTTGAATTTCGGGGTCAAAATTTTTTGCACTTTTTGAAGACAAAACTTTTTCCAAAGAACCATCGTAATCTAATAGTTCTTTTGAAAAATGACGAAAAAGTTTCTTGATCAGTCAACACTGCGGACGCGTGAGTGATAACAGGTTCTGGACGCGTGAATGTCAATATTATGTAACGTTTATGTTTCATATAATGTAAACAGTTTTATGATTTGATTATTTGGACTCGTACTGATGCTACAACTCATGACAAATTGAATGTCAGTGAAACCTAAATCCAGAAGCATAAAGTCGCTGTTAGCACGTACGCAACGTTAAATGATTAAGAAACTTTTAACTTTCGCGTTAAGCTTCACTAATATTTGATTTATACATGGTTGTAGCATCAGTGTGAGTCTAAATAATCAAATGATAAAACTAACTGTTAACATTATCCGAAATATAAACATCTACGCGTCGAGAACTATAAAGTCGCTGTTAGCACGCACGTGTCCACAGTGTGAAATGATTAAAAAACGTTTTTCCTATTTTTAAGCAAAGAACGATTAGGTCGCCTTAGACGTGTTTGATCTTCGTGACGAGTAGAATACGTTTCCATCACGTCGAAGGTGTAGAATTTACTTATGATAGCCAAGATTAAACTTTTTCTTTTCACCTTGTACAACACGCATGAGTGCTAACAGCGACTTTCTGGACGGGTGAATGTAATTTTCGTATTAGGCTTCACTAACATTTGATTTATCATAGTTGTAGCATCTAAACAATCAAATGATCAAACATTATTCGAAATATAAACATTACATAACGTAGACATACACGCGTGCAACATTCAAAGCCGATTTACACGAAAACGAAGCCGCAGACGAAAAGATTGTATTCTTCCACACATAATCACCTCTACTTCGCTCGTACCGCCGAGGCAGGGACATCCTGCAGAGTTTAACCGTACAGTTTCAAAAGCACTTGCAAAACTTGCGGCTCGTTCGAGACTCGTCTCGAGAAACAATTGGTCGAAACGTTGCTCGCTAGATAGAAAAGTCCTAGTAAGTCGTAATTGCCGCGTTTTGAAACGACCGCCATTCCGCGGCATCTCCTCGATATTCGTCCCGCGAGGCTGCGGCGAGTCTCAAGCCGGAAGGATCGCGAGGATCCGCGGTCGTCGTTCGCTGTTTCGCGTTCGTCGTGGCGAAATCTCTCTCGGCGGAAACGATAATTGCTCAAAATGAAACTGAGATTCTCTGTGGCCGCGAGACGCCGAGCATCCCTTATCTGGCGGTCGTTGCACGGTTATCAGACGCGGTTCTCTCAGTCGCGATTGTCACGGTCACCGCGAAAGAAAGACGCTTCCACTCCCACAGATAATGTTAATGTCCGCCCGTTGCTTTTCTAATTGCCAATTATTTCGGCTTGTTCTGCCCTTTGTTTGGCCGCGTTATTCTCGATGCCACGCCTGGGATCCCGGGCAACAACTCGCGCGATCGTTAACGGATGCTGCTTGCTGTCCCTGGCCGAGCGGATTTCCATTTAAGTCTGCTGGAATTTTTGCGATGTCTCGTGAAACTTGCAACAGTTTCTGTTCAGTTGCAGTTGTTGTTAGTGGATCGGACTGATAAACGCACTAATTGGAGATAAATTCAATAGAAATTACGAAATACATATATTTAACTCTCACACTCTGTTTCAACTCTCATACTCTGCTACACTCAAGCCTCGCGTCTATCCAACTCTCGACTGGGCGTCTTCCCGATCACATTTGTTTTTTCGTCACCATGCTCGCGCTCAACTGTTCTCGCATACATCTCTATCATTCGTTCTTTCTTCTGCCATGAAATATCTCAAACACTCAGATCACACTACACCACTCTTATACTCTCACTCTCGCCACACTCATCCTTCCGTACAAACATCATGTATTTTCACTCATCTATGGCAACCACTACTACAGTTGTCTGTAACTGTTGCCACTTTTCCGAAGGAGTTTCGAATTAATTAGTTCAATGGAACTGTGTTCGCGGCAAACGAAAGTTTCATCGCGCCGTACACCCCAACAAAAAAGACAGCACGGTCTAAAAATTATTAAATTTCGTTTTATCAGACGAATGATATAAAGTGTTTCTTATGTGCGTTCTTCTTTAGCAATGCTTTGATCGACACGTATGAGCGACATAAATTAAACTTTTCGCAATATATTTTGTGTTGTTAAAAAGAACTAGAAATATGATAGCGTATTTCGGGGAGAACAATGGATAGAGACAGAAAAAAATGAGTTTATTCCGTTTATAGTAGCCATTTTTTTAAATATTCATACAAGTTCTTAATGATTTAGTTCTTCCCACTCCTCTGACATAGATTTTTTTGAATTCATTAATATTTTAAAATATTCTGAACATTTTTTTTAAATTCATTAATATTTGCGAATATTTTGAAGTAAGTAACCAATCGCAAGTCATTATACCGCCGCCTCCCATGGGTCGACGATTCAAAAGTTGTTGCTCCTTTCGTCAATTATGATAATAATAGTGAAGGCCATGAACACGTCCGTCTAAATTGAACCTCTTTTCATCGATAAATATGACTCTTCGCCATTTCTTATACATAATTCACGATACATAATATAAGAAAATGTAGGGTGTGCTGTCTTTTTTATCGTAGATAATCTTGAAGCTATATTTCTTTTTGTTTTATTTTGAAACTGTGCACTGGTGTGCTTGATTATTTCTAGGCGATAACGAAAACACAGTGCAAATGCACTTGCTGTAAGACTGAGTTAAATTACAACAAAATGATAAATTCTTTTGGTGTTTCTTTGAAAAGTTTTCAATTTTATTGGTTTTATTTTATTCTTTCGTTTCGATTCTAAAATGTGCTAAAATTACAAATATATTATATTTATATATGTGTATATACAATATATGTTACATCCATATAATATATATATAACTTTCTACCTAAGTTTTGCAATAAGTGACAAAAGTGAATTTTTTTTCTACATGACGAGTATACTCGATATTAAACAAGAAAATTGCATCTTTTCTATACATAAACATTTAAGGAGCTTAACTACATAGTTAACAAAGTGTATTTAAATTTAATAATAATTCAAATATATTAAATATATTAATATTGAATACACTTTGTTAACTATGTAGTTAACTATGTAGTTAAGCTCCATAACTACATAGTTAACTATGTATTTAAGGAGCTTAACTGCATAATTAACTATGTATTTAAGGAGCTTAACTACATAGTTAACTACATAGTTAACAAAGTGTATTTAAATTTAATAATTCAAATATATTAAATATATTAATATTAAATACACTTTGTTAACTATGTATTTAAGGAGCTTAACTACATAGTTAACAAAGTGTATTTAAATTTAATAATAATTCAAATATATTATATATATTAATATTGAATACACTTTGTTAACTATGTAGTTAACTATGTAGTTAAGCTCCATAACTACATAGTTAACTATGTATTTAAGGAGCTTAACTGCATAGTTAACTATGTATTTAAGGAGCTTAACTACATAGTTAACTACATAGTTAACAAAGTGTATTTAAATTTAATAATTCAAATATATTAAATATATTAATATTAAATACACTTTGTTAACTATGTATTTAAGGAGCTTAACTACATAGTTAACAAAGTGTATTTAAATTTAATAATAATTCAAATATATTAAATATATTAATATTGAATACACTTTGTTAACTATGTAGTTAACTATGTAGTTAAGCTCCATAACTACATAGTTAACTATGTATTTAAGGAGCTTAACTGCATAGTTAACTATGTATTTAAGGAGCTTAACTACATAGTTAATTACATAGTTAACAAAGTATATTTAAATTTAATAATTCAAATATATTAAATATATTAATATTAAATACACTTTGTTAACTATGTATTTAAGGAGCTTAACTACATAGTTAACAAAGTGTATTTAAATTTAATTCAAATATATTTAAATATATTCAAATAAATATATTTAAAAATAATAATTCAAATATATTAAATATATTAATATTAAATATAAATTTAATATAATAATTCAACAATAATAAGTTTAATATTAATAATAATAATTTTTACTAAACTCAAACATACAGAAAGACTTCTGCGACAAGAAGTTCGCGAGTCCAAACACTCTCACCTGCACGCAGCTATCCTTCCAACGAAAATTCACCGGGGCGACGAAGGTGAATCGCGAGACGCGCGTTCGTCGGGAAGCGGTCGTTAATCATTAAGCGAGTCCGTGTAGCCAACCGATCGATCAGGCAACGGTATCACACGGTACCCCAGCCGAGCATTCCTCGCGGAAGCGGCTTTCGTCGAGCTTTCCAGGCCTTTTCTAAAATTCTCCTCCGGCCGAGTGGCTTCGAAACCTCCGCTAGTTCGCAGCCGAGGCCCGCTCGCATTTTCGCTCGGTCACGCGATATCGCGACCGCCACTTTTTACCGCGTGTTAAAGAATAATCGCTGGTTCGAGGCCCGATGCACAGCGAGTGTTGGGAAAGGGACAAGGGGGGAGGGGGGAGGAGGCGTAGAGGAAGGGTTAGCAGAATTGGCGAGATAAAGGGAGGGTTAAAAACCCACGGACGGAGAGCCTGAATTAAACGCGATAATACGCCGCGTGTATTAATACATGTGTGTTGTTGGATTCCGTACAGCTTGTTTGAGAGGGTTTCGCTCACGTTTCAACCGTGGTCAAGGATGATACTGCAGTACTATTGTCTGTTAATAATTAATCTAATTTTAGTTATGTTTAAATACAACAGATGGCCTGTTTGTTGATCACAGAATATGATAAAATATGAATGTGATGTGAGAAGTACAACGTAGAGCGTTTTTCTTTTTTTTTTTTGTAAAAAAGACCAGAGTCGTGAGAGTTGTGAGAGAGCGTCGAAAGAGAACTGTTAAAAAGTGTCAATTGTGTCGAAAGAATTTATTTGAGTCGTTTTAAAGTAATTTGTCTTGTTTAATTATTTGTTGTTCTGTTATCGTAATTTTCATTAAATAAACATTATTTATATCATATCCTTACAATATTATTAGGAAAAAAGTGTTCTTTTGTTCCAAGCACGCATAATTTATAAATCGAAGGGAGGGGACTCGAAAGATATCGCTTGTGAGATGTAAGAAAGTTTTTCGATTCTCTTCATTCCGTACGATGTTATCTTAAAACTATATCACGTACTTACGATTGTCAATTGGGGAAGTGTGATTTCTCATCAAGAGAGAGTATCTGTCGCCGTTCGACAGAAAAAACAATTCAGAACAAAGAAGTAACATTTCAAAGAGGAGAGGAGATTTTTGAAATGTCCAACTTTGTGTGTCTTCTGTTTCAACCGAAATTTAATTCTTTTCATTTTCGAGGTTGGTGGACATTTGGAATATTGAAGAGATATCGAAGCGAGAAAGTTGATTTTCGTCGTGCGAATTCACGATCCTGTGCGCCGTTCCAATGCTTCTTTCAAAGCCAGCTGAGCTCGCCTCGTTATCCCACGTTTCTCCGGCTAGGCTTTCGCGCGGACCGTGGCGTCCACAAATTTTGCAAAACACCGATATAAATCGTTTGATAACGCGTCTGGCCGTGGGCGTCGATATACGCTGGCGCGTTCCGGCGGGGGAGGGGGGGGGGGGGAGGGAGAAAAAGCTCGGCGCGGCGGAAAGGAAAAAAAAGCGGGGGCTAGGGGAACGTGACGGTGGTTTAGGGGTGGAAATTTGGCGTAACGCCAGCCCCGGCCTTGCGAAAGCTGTTTGGAAAGGCGAGTATAAACAACGATCAGTGACGCGCCGGGTCATACCGCGCTGATATCAAACTAATTGCAAAAACTACAACCCTCCGACCAACTGTGTCGCCCCTGCCTCCTTTGTCCACCACTTTTTCCCCCCCGCCGTCTATTTGTCTATCGCCAGTCGCGGTAAAAATCTCCACTACGAGGATTCAAAGGCTTCCGCGGATGCGTCGTTAACCGCGCGAAATATTGATCAACGCGTATTACTTGAAAAAAAAAAAAAAAGAAAAAAAAGGAAAGAAAGAAACGATACACTCGTTGCACAGTTACGCAATTGGCGGTTGTTGTTAACCTTCAAAGTGATAAAATGTTGATGAATGTCTGAATACCTCGACAAATGTAGATATAGCTGGCTAATTAGCCGGAGTTACCTATTTAAAATGAATATCAAGTAACGCGAGAGCTCCAACGTGTATATTGCGAATATTCCCTTCTTTCGAACGGTCGTTAAATTTGGCACCGTTGAATCATTCGCCGCTGTTATCCCCTAATTGTGCTCGAGTTTAATCACTCGCGTGTATTCTTTCACCGTCTTATCGCAGAAAGAGAGAGAGAGAGAGAGAGAGAGAGAGAGAAGAGGCGCCTCGTTGCCAAAGATTCGACTGTTCTTCGGTCAGCGTTCGTCGAACCTTCGCGAGACTGCAACAGTTTCTGCTCGGGCCGGAAAGACGATACTTTAGCCCGAAGAACAACAGGCTTATGGTTTCCTCTCCCGAAACTCATGAATTAAACACCCGCGAAATTCCACGATACTGCATAATGAACCGAGCTGCTACTTTGGTACATTTATCGAGTGCCGGCGCTGTCTCTTTCGAGCGGAACGAAACAAAAACGTTCGACTCGAATTCCCGATGAAACGTTTCCCCCGACGAAACTCTCAATCGTCGTTCGCGAAAAAATACAAAAGAAGAAGAAGACGTAATGGTAAATTTGGTACGAGGAACTCGTTGGGTTTCAGAGAAGTCCGGACGCAGTTTATCCTTGAGGAAATATTTTGAAAAGGCGGGCAACGATGCGCGGGGCTGACGGTAATTAAGCATCTCGCCGGGTACCGGCAGGCTCCGCAAACCAGCAGTAAAAACTAAATAAATAGAGAAACGCGTCCGGCGCGGAGTCTGGTCTGGTGGCGAAGCACGCTCGGTTGGATCAAGCCGCGAAAAAGGAAGCGAGCGAACGAAAGAGAGAGAGAGAGAGAGAGATTGTACGCGAGGACAGAGGCAGAGCTTACGCAAACACAAAAGCTCACGACTGAAGACAAACAGCAGTGACTGTAAGCTGCAACGTGGCCCGGGGCGCTGCGGCCACGTTGCAGCGTGGGAGAAAGGAAGGAAGGAAGGAGGGAAGGAAGGAAGGAAAAAGACGAGCCGACGAACGGCGTGGGGAAGGGCGAACACACGCGCCGGACAAAGACCGCGCGGCGAGATGAAAAGGTAGGACAGAGTTGGTCTCGGTGAAACGTTGCCGCCTATACCCGACGGCCGAACGTTTCACCGAGACGACCTCGTGCTTCAGTGAACGCGATAGCGTCTTGCAGAAACTCGCTTCTACTCTTCCTAGAGAATTGCGGAGAACGTGTGGACGAAACAGCTATTGCGAGCGGGGTCGGTTTTACGCGTGCACGCGAGTATAGAATCTACTACATTTACAGCGATGAGCACGATGACGAGAGATTGTTGACAATTGAAATTATTACAACCTCCGGGAAAGAAAATCGATGGTATTTTAAAGATCGTTACTCTCAAGGGGTGGAAAAGTAAGAGTGCTTTTATCCTCGAAAATTCAAACGTCTCTAAAAAGAATTGTTTTCGTAACATAATTCAACGTGATCTCGTAAATTTTTCATTATAACGACTCCTTAAATCTTGCTGTACCTCTTAAATTTTTATTCCTTTTTCTTTTTTCTTTTTTTCTTTTTTTTCTTGTCATTTTATTCAACTTTAAACACGATTGCTCGATAGGAACGACAAAATGTCAGAATTTCTTGAATTTTTGTCGTTTAACTTTAATGTTCAAAGTAACTTTTAAAAGAAATTTTATACAAGTTTTAAGAGGTCGTTACAGAGAAGAACCTTCAATCTTCAAGACTACGATGTATTTAAGCATAAATTTTTCAGTGTTTCTACACACAGCGTGAATTTTTACAATCTTTTTCTTTTAGAGAAACACTTTTTTCATTTGTTACACAATGTTATACTTTTCATACGGGATGTTTGAAATGACAGTAATCTGTAGGAAATATGTATTATGTATTAAAACTATCTTTACGAAAGTTTCATAAAAAATTGTACAATTTTATTATTGTACTATTGTAATTCTATCAAACTCGTCAATACGACCAATTTCTATTAATTTTCTATAACTGCTTGAAAGATACGCGCACTTTTGTCAAAATTATTATCAATTACTGTTTGGACAAAAACACAACTGCGAAAATCAATTTTAGTTGTAATGATTTATATGGAGAATATTTTGATACAACGTTGATAGATATTTCCAATTATTTTAACATTTCTGCGCAACCAAAGTATATCTAACTAGCCCACCGTGAGAACGTTAAAATGTCCAGGGGAAAAAAGCGAATTCACGAATTCATCAAACTAGAAACGAGACCTTTGAAATGAGACCAAGAATATTGCCGTATAATTTCTTTTCACGACGTTGCAACAGTTTGAAATATCGATAATATGATGAGGTGCAAAACTGGCTCCACGAAAACAATTTGTATCTGCCAGAGTGACGATGGTAACATGATGGTAGAATTTTCTTACGAAAACCAAACATTCTACAAAACATTACATATTTTATTTTGTCTGTGTTGTTCGTGCAAATATTCCACAGAACAATATTTACGTTAAAATTTCGTGCCCGTTACTGTATACTATTTTCTAGGTTATATACTTGAATAACGACCAGTCGCGCCAACTGTTCGCTGTGAACGATGACTACAAAAAAATTTGCACGTTGGCAAAAGATAAATATCAGTAGGTACCCATGAGTAATGTCGTCTTTTTCAAATTTAATAAACATTGCCATCTAGCGACAATAATTTGACTTATCGTAACATAACCTATATTCCAGTTGAATATATTGACATTCAGCTCGTTATAGATTAAAATGAGCCTAACCCAAACCTAACCCAAACCTATATTCTAGTTAAATATATCGACATTTAGCTCGTTATAGATTAACTTTTAAATAAAATAAAATTTTGAATAACATAAAAAAAAGAAAAATGACATTAGGATACCCTTGATACCTTTCGTAGGTATTAATTTTATGTGATGATAGTCTGAGTGGCATGTCTGTGACGACACCACAGAAGAATCAGTCGAAAGCATAATTAGCCAAGGGCGATGAATCTCCAAGTGTGTACGTACCAGGAGGAAAACAAACACTCGACGCGGAAACACATGCTTATTTGGGTAGCAACGCGCGACGAGCGCACAGCAAGATTCCCCGCGAGTTGGTTCGCGCGTGTTGTCCCATTAGAATCGAGTCTCTTCCCAGTGCGTTCCGCAACAAAATGTCGCAGCCGTGTAAACCTGCCTGAAAGCCTGTGTTTCGCGCTTTCGAAGATCATTCCAACCGTGTACCCCCGGTATATTACAGCTCCGCGCTTCACGCGCTCCTCTAAGCACTCTATTTTCGCGGAGGATCCTCCGTTTCCCAGAGGCGTCTCCTCTGAAACTAAAACCTATTCCCCTCTACAAGAAACCGGCCGGATTTCGCGACCCTTTCACTCGACGTGCCGCAATTCGCCGTTCGACAAACCAAAAATCGAAAAACACGTAGAAGCCAGAGAGGGGGGAGATTTGGCGAACAACTTGGTGAAACCGTGTGGACGAACATTTTAGAAGAACTATATCGTAAGTTATTGTAAAATATTGTTTTACAGAGTACAGTGCCAGTCAGATTTGGTCGGAAGACGCGTCTAACGAATTTACGAGAAATGAAATAATTTCAATCTTGTTTCAGATCGTTGTTAGATCTAGGAATTAGTCATGCTGGAGTCGTCCTAAGGTACTTTGACCAAGAGCCAAAGTACGAACAGGGAAGAATATATCTTACTACAAGCAAAGGTAGTTTAGTATAAGCAGCACTGCATAAACTAGTATTGTAACATTTCTATATTTATTTAAGTTGCTGTAATTCTGCGAGACTGTAAAGTCTAATTTCTTAGTTATTCCTTAACGTAGCATCGTTCGCAATCGGAATACACGTTCATCCTACCAAGAGAGAAAGAAAAAAATGTGCTACCGGATTATTTCTCTATGGAGGTGGGAGTATCGATTATATCCGGCAGTTCAACGAAGCTATAGAACGCAACAACTGTTAATTGCGTGTTGGTGATTATGCAGCGTCGACTTGCATCGAGACCGGAGATTTTTTTACGGACAGAGTAACATAAGCGCTTTGATCGTTCAACGTTGATAGCCGCAATGGCGGCCGGTATCGGCGATATTCGATTTTCCGGCGGAGCGGCCGCCAGGCTTGCGCTTTCAAAAAAAAAAAAAAAGAAAAAAAAAAAAAGAAAAAAATACACACGCCACATGCTGCGGCGTGATTTTTGTTCGACGCGAGGAGCGAACAGGTGGCCCGTGTCTCGGAAGCTAATCGAAACGCTCGTTTTCGAAATACGAACGAAAAACACCAAGTCCTGCCCGCTGCGCACATATTATACCTACATAGTACGCGTATGTATGTACAGACAGCCCTTTTACAATCGTTCCGCGAGATTATTTTCTGAACTGGATGTATATAAAAAAATGTATGGAAAAAAAAATGTTCGTTGTGCCACTGACAATATTCAACGTTGCGTAATTGGACGAAACTTCAACTTGTGTTCGCCGAATACAAGTAGAAAGAATAACGATCTTTGCTAAATTCAGAAATACAGGGTTGGCCAAAAGTTTCTTCCCATATTTTTTTTTTTAAACGAAACATCAAAATATAAGGAGAAAACTAATTCTATCAATTTTAAATTAAATTTTTACTTTAGTAAGAGGTGACTTTTAGCCCGCACTGTATCATACTTAATCAAATTCTGTCTCAAACGCTATTTGTAGATCCCAAGTTCAACTATTATTTGAAACCTAAGGTTCTCCTCCGTAATTAGCCTCGCGATTTGATTCGTCGCGTCTAACGTTAATTTAATGCATCACAGCTTTCAACTCACCTACTGCTTTTGGCGTTGGAGAGGTCGGCGATCGTTCTGCAACAAAAATAAATACACTCCACGTAAATATTTTTCGACAGAAAATCCTACAAAATGCTACAATTTTTGTAACAACGAAGGCACAGTCTTGAAACTCAAGAAAGATTTGTTAAATTTTATATCATTTCAACTCTTTCTTTGAAATTCTAAGAATATCTTCGAAATGTTTCACGAGTAATTACGTTTATAGAGATCGATTCTTCGTACGGTGATTAATTGTTACTTGTGCACGATCTTTCGAGCAAAAGGACAAGCGCGAAACGAAATAGTCTGCTTGATCGGCGCATCGATTCGATGGATCAGAGTTTACGGGCTGACCGAATGTAACTTACTGCGTTTAATCTAGCCTCGTCGCTCAGCTTGCAACTGGGTTAGTGGACGCGAGATCATCATCCGCAGGAAGGCATGTACTTTGCAACTACGTGGCGTAACTTAATTTGCGATACTTGCGGCCCGAAAACCAGTGTGCCGGTAATGAACGGAATTAACAGATGAACGTTGCATGTCCCGTGCTCGTTTCCCCAGCCTTCGAGACACGGTGAAACGTGCAAATCAAGCGAGACGCTTTTCTCGTCCAACGAAAATTAAATATCTCCGTCAAACAAATCTCAAAGCAAAATATTGCAATTCAGCGAATTAATTATTACATCGTATAAAAATTCTCAGCCTCGTTTGCCCTATTTAGTTTCAAGACGATATTTTAATTCATCTCTTTGATAATAGAATCTAATCGTTTCCTCAGTTTGGCAAATTGAAGTTGAAGTCGAAAAATTTTTGTCACTGATGGATACAGTTCGTGTTCGTCGTAGCTGAACTATAGTTTGCACTGCCATATCAGTGTACGATGTTGCAAGGCGGAGTGATTGCTTTAAATTTTTGTTGAACTTTCTTTCTTTTCAGTTTCAACAGCCATGGTGTACGTTTGTAAAGACCGTTTTCGAACGTTTCTTAGGAAGAACGCATTGTAACTGTCGAGATAGTCATTTCCTTACTCTGCTGGAACAATGGCTGGTAAAATAATTTTATAGGTTAGGCAGTTTGCGTTGACCTGTCTCGAGGTTCGTTAACCGTGACGCGTGGACTCGTTTCAAGACGTTACTACTACGATGATCGAACACTGCGTTTATTACTGACTCGTGCTACTTCACGTCGTCTTCCATCAAAACCAAGTCGCAGCTAACGTAGCCCACGTGTAAGGAGCAGAAGATGGACGAGTGTTTCGCTTGCATTTTATTAACGTCACAGTTTAGATCGTTCATGACTTCATTGTTCAGTTTTTTTCTCACTTACTTACTTAGCGTTTCCTTTCTTTTTCAGTACGGTATTCAGATGGGAATTCATGCATGACGGTTCATTCTCGAGAAATCACGCGAACATTCGTCAATTTCGTTATCAATTTTTACTGGTGATGGCTGGACGAATCGACGAATAACGTTTTGGCTTTTGAATTCAATCACCTCATGGTGTTGTAACGCTGTGCATTCATTTTTATTGTTAGAATAAAGAGTGGATCCATTAGGCTTGACCTAGATATCTTTTTGAATACGTCATGATGCAGAAAATATTTTTTGCCTAACATGCTATGTGGTATCGGAAAGCCTATAATTGGTAAGAATATCTTTTTCGAGGATCTTTCAAAGTCGTATCGCGTAGCTGATGAAAAGAGATACGTTCAGAATATGCAGAAAGCATAATCCTGAAAAATATAAGTTTCACTTATAAATTTATTTATAAATTTACCTGTATAGGAATCGCAGAGCTTGGTTAAGATGCGACAATAATCTCTGTACAGTCATTCTAGTTAGGATTCTAATTAGTTAAAAATAGTTTGTCGTCGTTGCAAAATGAAATCTGGCCCGAGTATGAAATCCTCGTTAGCACAAGATCGCAAAAGAGAAATCTATTTTCGAAGCGACAACGACATCTCAAACTTCGAAGTGTCTTTCGTTATTCCGTCGAACTCTTTTCGATGAATCTTACAGTCGCTCGGCTGGCCTCGCGTCAGCTCCTTCGAGGATCGATGAAATCACGATCGAACGGAAACGAGTGGATAATTTCTCGGAGCGTTCGCCGGGACAGCGCGGCGCGATGCCATTCCGAACGATTATCCATCGAATTTATCGCGTGCATATCTCGCGCGGGCGACTGCACACGTCGCTGCGCCGCACTGTGCGCCAACTGTAATTTATCGTCACTTGGCGTTCGCGAGGAATGCCTCGACCGATTCATCCGCAGACGCGTAAAAAGCACGCGGCCATACGTCTCGCTGTTGCGTGTTTCGCTTTACGCACGCGTTAAAAAACGCTGACATTTTTCTGCTCATTTTTTTTTTTTTTTATTCTCCTCCTTTCTTCCTCTTGGTTCACGACCAATTCCTCTTCGCGTCGATCGCAACGAACGCGACTTTAAATAACGCAAGTTTCGAGAACTCCATTATCGAGGTGACGTGATGCGACGCGCGAAGGGTTGATGGAAGTCCGGTTTAATGACCAAACGCTCCAACTAGTCCTAAGTTCTTTTTCATCGACGCTGAGAGAGAGAGAGAGAGAGAGAGAGAGAGATTAATATTTTCCACAGCAAAGGCTGTGCAATTAGTGTAGTACGTTTCGCGCGCTCGTGCAGCTGGCCAGTTCCAAAGAATGACGCTGTTTTGCGGAGACAGCGAGCTGTGCAGCATGTTCTAATGGAGGGATAAAGAAGCTAGTGCTTTATTCACGGAGCTGTGATTGCAAAGGTGTTGCGAAACTGTATCAGCGTAATCTGTGAGTAAAAGTAAGTAATCTACGTGCAGAGGCAGTAAGTAAATATATTTCCATTAATCACGATGTGAACGCCATTCGAGCACGTTGGTCACAATATATTAAAATTACGTATTAATATACTTGTGTATTTAATAATCATATTAATTATTTATGTATTCAACTGTTATATTAACATGTATTGAATTATTTATGTATTTAATAGTTATATTAATATATTTATGTATTTAAGTATATTATGCCAATATATTATGTATTATAATATATTAAAATACGATTTTCTGAAAGACAAAGGACTTGTCGATTCAAGATTTCTTGTCGATATGAAAAAATTTTATCGTTCACTGTTATTAATCTCGATTGCTCACCCACGGGTGTATTTATTTCATGTTAGAGAGACGGTTAACTGGCGGCCCGCGGATCCTTTCCCCCACTCTCCTGATTGCTAGCACTACCCCCTCCACTGCATAGTAGTGGAGAGATCGATGTAGTGGAGGGGGTAGCGCTAGCAAGCTGGAAAGAGAGCACAAGGGCCGCCAGTTAGCCGGCTCTGTTTTATGATCTCAAGTACAATTGACGTCAATTTTTCGAGTGAATTTTGACTCTCTCGCACTTATTTCGATTTCTCGCGATTTCAAAATAACGGGCCAATTTTTACAAAACACGCTCGTGGACAGAGGTTATTCTCTGTAAAAATTATCCCAAGTGTCGACCCAAGATCTCGTTTATGGCAAAATACAGTCCGCTATTGGCGGAATTAGATTTCTTTACGATTCCGGATTCATTTCGCTATCGAGCTCACTAAAACGTGAATTACGAATAATGTAGATTGATTAATAACGTATGCTAAACAATCCTACGATTCGTAGAATCCTCAACAAAATAGCGCAACGGTAAAAAGAACCTATCGACAAAGTCAATACCGAGCTGGCGAAGAGCTGGCTCCGTTTTATAAAATCAAATACCCGTTCGTTGTGAAACAGAGAAAAGCACGGATTTCCATTGTTGTGCGATTGTTCGGGCCTTGTCGAGCAATCGTTTCCTCGAAGCTCTCCAGCTTCGCGACAGCGTATTGTACGTACCTCGGACGCAAGAAAAGGTTGGGAGAGTGGAAGGAGAAGCGGACCGGGGCCGGAAGCCGCGGCGAGATAACGGTCTGCCGGTAAGCCTGGACAATGCGTCCCATAGGCGGACACCTTTGTCGTGGATTAGCACGATTCCTTGACTTTGTCGGCCGGAGTCCTTGAAACTCGGCGAGAGATAGGGACGGGACATTGTTTTCTCGCTATCTGAACGCAGCTCCGAGGTCGAGAGGCTTGAGAAGGGATCGGCCGATCGTTAGACCAGGTCGTCCACTTCTAGGCTTCCTCCAGCCCCAACATGGACACTCGATTCGAACTTAAATCGAGCGAAACGCAAAGAAGACCGAAGCCACGATCTCCTCGGATCTTTTAAAAAAATTATCGAGGAGAAGGGAGGGGGAAAAGACTGCGCTGAATCAAGAAAGAAATTAAACGCAGAGGCCCGAAGTAGAAATAACGTTTCGAGAACACGGAATTGGGGTCGAAAGAGGGAAACGGTGAGAAAATGGAGAGGCAGAAATGGCGGAGCGGAAGGTAAGCTGGACGAGCAACGATCGATTATTACGGTCGTCTACGGGGTAATCGTGACTTCGTTCTGCGTAGGTATTTGCGAAATACGTAATCATCGTTGAAACGTGCTTTAAAATAAATAGCGATCTCTCCCCCCCCCTCTCGCTTTCGCCTCGTTTCGCCTCAGCGAGCAGGATAGAGATACTCGACGGTTTCGTTGAAACGTACTACGCAAAGTAAGACTTTTCCACGGCACTTCAGACTTCTCCGGTGCTCCGAGTATAAAGCTATTTACGTATCCCATTTCCCGCAAAGGGTGATCTCTCTTCTTTTCTCTCTCTCTCTCTCTCCCTCTCTTTTTCTTTTCTTTCCCAACCTGCTCTCCTATGCCCTCCAGTGGTAACAGCTTTTAGGGCAACGTCGAAAGACGTTCGAGAAATTCGCCGTGCTCGCTCGAACAACGAAGTGGTTAACGTCGGCATCGAAATTAACGCCGTTACGTTTCATCAAATTGCGCGCGAGCGTATCGAAACATCGTACGCAAACTGAATTGAATTGGGCAACGAAATTGAAACAGCAAAGTTTGGAGAGTAGTGACGACGAATCCTCTCTCATGACGATGATCCTCAGCAATGATAAATCTTTCGAAGCTCGTGAAACGAGAGGAGTTTTGCACGTAGTTGATCGAGCGATTGGGAACGTGTCCCCGTCGAGTTTGTGCAGAATTACGATTGAACCACTCGGTGAATTATGATAAAAATAATTCAGTTGTTATTTCTATCGTGTTTCGTTATGCGTCGCGATTCGTGGCATTTCCTTCATTCGATTAAATTACAATTCGTAATTCGTGATTCGGGTCTGTCGTTCGATTAAATTACAATTTTAATTCGTTTTTCGCAATCGGAACGCAATTTATTTTCAGCCAGAAAAAGGAAGTAGATGTAAAAAAGAAAGCGAAATTCAAGGATAAACGAAACTTTCGGAAACTCGAGTTTCGTCATGAAAGGGTAAGAACACATGCTGATCGGAATACAAATAAATATTATTGTACAGGAGACACTGCAAGCTGAGTTACGGATGAAAGACATGAAACAAAAATAGCGGCAAAAGACGTAAACGTAACATTATAATAAACAAAGAGTAAAATCATGGAAGAGAAATAATTCGTATTACACATTGAGATTCCAAGTAATTTTCATACATTGCATTTCAATTACGCTGTAATTCAATCACACGCGTAATTTACAGTGGTCAGCGATTAAATTAATTTAAAAAGTTTAAATTGCGTAATTCAATTACAATGTGATTTGTTACAACGCGGTTGAATTAACATGCTATCGAAGCACAATGTAATTGAATTATGTAATTGAATTACGATGCAGCTCAATTAGCACAAATGTGGTACCGAGACGCGTATCTGAGAGTAACGCCAACAGAGTAAGTAGTTACGTACGTGATTGGTCAGACGACTCAAGTCGCTCACAGTCAAACACGTCGTTAGTTCTAGCTTCCTTTGTGTTTCGAGAAACTTTTGTTGCATTCGACGGACAATTACTGTTACATGCTATTTCTCTGCCGTGAAAATCACGTTTTATTATCCTATTTTCAAGAGTCATAGTTTTAAATTTTCGCACCCAGTGAAAACAATGACAAACTACAGAAATAACTAACTTTTTTGTATTTATTTTCCTTCAAGATCCACGAACGAATTAAAGTAATTCACATTTCTCTCCTAAAAAAAAAAAAAAAAAAATGGCCTACTTTCAGATCCGTCTGTAATAATAACGTACGCACGTACAGCATGTGCGCATTCTCTTTCTGAAATCACAACAAACTTCGTTTCTCTTTTTCTTTTCTTCGCGTACCGGGAAAAACGCTGCCCGCCGCAAAGAAGAATTAATAAACATTATTAGCGGGGCACTTCGCGTAATCACAACATTTCCACGAGAAACAGCATTTAAAAAGATTTCATCCGCTGCTGCCGTGCATTGTTAAGCCGTAAACAGGATTTCACAGGCCTGGGCGCAAATAAAAGAACCCCGTAGGTCGAGTTAAGGGAATGAAGAAAAGGCGCGTTCCTTTTTTTTCAGATGTTTTCTTTCTTGAAGTCCGCGTCGATGCGAATTGAATGCGCGAATAATCGACAGGGTTCTGTCGTGTCACTGTCCGAGGGAGTTATTCAGACTAACAAGACGTCGACGTATAGTACACGTGCACGCATAAACACGTGTAGACAAAGATAACGCAAATTTAACCAAGTGGTTTGAAATAAATATAAAGTTTATGAATCGAGGGAATTAAAAGGAAAAGTGAGTAGGTTCGAATACGGAGATGGCAAAGAGATTTATTAAATGCTGTCACGTACCCTGTAACCAGGAACTCACTACTTTTCAAAACTGTGATAACGGCTCGTATAAATTGTAATGCAGAAAACAGAAAAGCCAGTCAGTCTTTGAAACCTTAAACTTGCGTCTTCACTCTGTTCGAAAGAAATTTCGACAATCGAGACTTTCCCACACATGTTACGCAGTTAAATTGATTTAATCGTCTTCTCTCGCAATTCGCCGACGAAATTGTGAAAATTACGAAATACGAGAGCGCACGCTAGTAAACATCGGTCTCAGTCACGGTCGAAGAATCGCGTCGGACCAGACGATTTTTCATAAATTTCGTTCAAACGCACGTCGATGAGACACTGAAACAAGTTTGTTTGCACAACACGAGTACTGGAAAGGACGAACTGGTGCACGGTAATTTACGAGAGCCGGGAAATGGAACGCGAGCTTATATATAGATACGTTATATGCGCACACGCGCGCTTGGTTGCACTTTTAACGTTGCTGTTTAATATAGAAATTGAAATTTTTCATTCGCTTTGGAAAGCCCATTACAAACACGTACATACGTATCGCAAGACACCTTTATTGAATAAACTAAGAGATCCTCGATTCATTACCCATCCCCTCTCTCTCTCTCTCTCTCACGCAAATATAAATTTCATTTATCTCCACGCACGTTTGTACTTTCGTAAGCCGTACAGAGTTATTTAAGGTGCTCGCAGCTAAGGAATCCCCGGACTAAACTTATTCCTAAAGAACGGCGCACTTAAAAACCCTCCTCACCGGGGGCCTATGTCGCCCAGGACTGGCCAGCAATAAAGCCCGCGATAGTACACAGCCGCGCGTGTACAAAGCCGCTTCATAATTACTGGTTTTAATCTCGCGGCGTTATTCCCGAAGAAAAACACGGCCGCGAAACGAACCGAAACGAGGAAAAGAAGTTACTGCCAGACGCCAGCTACTTCACGCTTGTTTTGCTCGAACATTTCGGAAAAACAGACTCACTGTTCAGTTTGCGTGCAGTTTTCTGACTGCCAGTATTCTTGACGTGATAGACGTCAGTTAATAGCTAGCTGACAACTCGAGTTGGCAAGTCGCAATAGGTTAATTGAAGCAGTTCGGGAGTAGGAACGTCTAATTAACGCGACATTGGCGAGCCCCTCTTCCAGAGATTACTCGTCTTCGAACCAGTCTTTCGTCTAAACGTGACGCCAACAGAGCCCAGCCTAATTAGAAAAAGTACCAAGAACGAGTCGAAGTAATTAATTCGAGAAATGCTACGGTCAAAAATTTCGTACAGTTAGCAGGGAAGGGTGTTTCTGTGACCGTATTCGATACTCGATTTCGTTTCTACACGATAGATATATTTCTGAAGAATACGTGCGAATGAAATTCGTGTAAAAATGTGTATTGCATCTATGGGAAAATAGAAGATTGATTCTATCTTCGGATGTAATAGAATCAGTAAAAATGACACGACAAACCATTGTCAGAATCTTTTTACGCGGTTGTGACAAAATAAAACACTTTTTAATTCTTAACGCTAAAACTATCGAAATGATCGAATTGATCAATTTATGATTTTTGTCAGAAACTTTGTAGATACGAAGCAGCGTATTTTTAGCGATTAAATATATTAAGCATAAAGTATAAATATATGAAGCATATATATAAGGTATAAATAAGAGCTTGTGTGTTATAAAGTTGTTCCATTTCTTTTATTTTAATGTCTCTAGTTGTTCTAGCGTTAAAATAAAAGTTTTCAGTTCTTTTTCTTAATAGTGCTTACGGTAGCTTTACGCGCACCCAAATGCTTTCATACGTTGTAGCTTGCCCAGTTAAAAGATGATTTAAAAATTTGAATTTTAACATTCAATTTCCTTCTCCTCTCTATTATAGGTGAATTGTGTGACATTGTTTTGTAGAGGCTTTACGAAAAATATTTTATTACTCGAATATTGCAATTATACAAATAGAACGAAGGTTTGAAGATTATGTGGGAGAGAGTCGTAGAGTACCTCACAAATGCAGTTCTTTGTTTTTATCGTTAGTTATCTGCATTATTGACGGAGAAACAAACAAATTACTATCGTTTCAGCAACGTATTCCATCGTTGTCCTTTTTTCTTCGATATTATCAGAGATATACGTAACTTTCTTTTTTGACAATAAAATTTCTTTTTTTAATTCGCGTCGAATCGAAAAAAAAAGTGGTTCAGAATGCAAAGATCTCGGAGAACTGAGCGTGCGTTCTTTAGATTAAAGAGCATTCGTTACTTCGATCACGGCTCGAGGAGACGAGTCGCGTACGTGCAGATCGTGGCACAATTTTTTTTCTCCATGAACGCCGGCAGTGTCGTGGCGAACCGGCAAGCGCGAATTAATTAGGTCAAAATCATTATCAGCCTTTCTCGGTGGATCTAATGATCCCGACCCTGGCCGTTCAACATGAATCACCGTCGCAGATCTCTCGGATGTTCGCGCGCATGCACGAACGCACGACAACCCTGTACGTACGTACATGCATGTGTGTATACGTGGCTGCGACACTGTGTGGGGCGTATCGTTCCAGATAATACGTCAACAAGATCGAGTCGAATTGATATAGGAGGCGCTAGGACCGTTAATTCCGCGTGAAACGCAGAAGACAGGAAGATACGGGCGGGAAGGAAGGAAGCGTGGCCGAATATCCGATTAAGGTGACTTGGGTGGATGCGATCGAACCACTCGTACATCTTCCGACGGCTCCAGCTCGCGCGAACTGTCCCGCTACAGCTCTCCGATAACGTTGTTATCGTCTTTACCATCCGTGTTGTTTTCCTCGTTCGTTCTCGCCCGATCGCTGGCAACGCGCGACTTGCAAATTTACTGTCCTTTTCGCTCCCGTTCTTTCGCTCTGAATGGATCCTCCCCTTATTTACGTGCTCCTGTCGTTCCGACAGTTTTGCTCCTAATTTCGGGGAACTTCTGATTACAGCACATCTCCCGCCTTGGAGCGTTTTTGTTAAATTGAATTGAGTTGGTGCTGCTCGTGTCTGTCGCGTTGGACAAAGAGTCTCATATCGGTCCGTCCCTTGTTGCTACGATTCGAATCTCATAGTTATACGCACGAGTCGGTTTGAAATGATTTGGAAATGCTATGCGAGTTTACGCGTTTTTTCCTTTTTTTTTCAATTTTTTGGTACTGTGCGTTAAAGTGTCTGTGCGTTGTGTGCGTTGAAGAAATCATTCTCTTTAATAGCGACCCAATGTTAACATTAGCTTCTGAGAGAATTAGAAGATAATATAGAGATCTGAGAGATTAGAACATAAATTTTATTTTAACATCTGTATATACATAAATACTGTGTGTATATTAAATGTTGAATATATATAATTACGAATTATATATCTTAATTTATTTATATCACTTAAAAACTCTCTGTAAAATATTGAATCCTTCAAAATAATAAAATTACAGGTTAATGCTACAAATTGAATTAAACATGTGAACAGAAGCATGCTATAACATTAGTTTTACAAACAATTTTTAGGAAAATTGAAAAAACAATAATATCGTATATTATTAAAACAATAATACATAAACCGGATGTAGTCAACAATTAAAAATTAACTTGTTCAATGAAAATAATTGTAAATATTAAATAAAGATTTTTAAAAAACGTCATTCTTAGAAGGAATAACTTCAAACAAGATACTCATAATAGGTTTCGAACCAATTCGATCAGTAGTATTTGATTCTTGAACACTGCTTTTTTTTATGTCACAGAGTTGAATCGATCGCATTCAAGTTCGAATGTATTTTTAAAAATACTACCTTTTTTCGAAATACTTATAGGAGTCAAAAGTTCTAGTTCATCAATGTTCCAATTTTATTTTTGCAATGTATTGTACTCGAGCACGGTGCAATATATAATAAAATCGATACACACCGACTTGGATTTCAACTCATTAACGATTCAATTTTATGGACAATGCGTGGATGAATAATTTTTTTCTTTTTTTTTTTTGGCTGTTATCGAGCACGCGCCACTAAATCGTCATTTGGCTCGTTTTTCATCTGGTTGTTTTCGGCGGTGCATATGCTCTCTCAGTCTTCTATCCTATGCAGCATATATGTGTACATATATAATATAAAAATATAAAATATATATATATGAATATGTTAATACTAACTACATTTTATTCGTCTGCGGAATAATGTTATATCGAAAATTATTGAATTAAATGTGAAGCTATACTTAAGAAAACGATCAATTCAATTTTTGACTGTGATATAATTATTTTCTACATAAATTAGTATTGCATGTCACAGACTTATAAATTAGCATTCAGTATATCTCGACAAGAATTATAAGTTAAAAACCAATCGTGCAAACGTAGTTTCACTTTCAAAAAAAAATATAAACATTACAGTATTTAAATTAACGAGGCTATGAAACAACGAAGCTGTAAAATTACTGACTGCTGAATAGAAAAAGTGTTTCTGAAAGTATTTACAAAGATTACTCCCTACTATGCACCACTGATTTTACCTGAAGGTTGAGCAGGAGAAAAGTCATTATAAGTTGAACCTTCATCGTGTGCACATCGATTGAACTTTCGAAGTAAATTTTTAAATAATATTTCCGAATAATCTAATTGTTTAAACATCATCTAATATTTCTAATTTACTTGCAACAATTAAACAATAAATTCTCTTCTGTAATGTTTCCAAGTGTTATTCAAAATTTTTAACTAATAATTTATAACAATCTTGAACAACGTACTTAGGAGAAATGACTTTGAATTATTGATTGAAATAATTAATTTAATTATTTCATCGTCTAATACAAAAGTTGTGAAAATTATTAAATAATGTCTAGAAATATTGTAGAAATAATTTAATTGTTTCAAATGAATTAATCAAACTGTAAAATAATACATTTCGATGATATGATTTCGATTTTTCTATATTAACAATTTTAACTATTTACTTATAACAATTGAATCAGCGATTGAATTCCCAATTTCAATAAATCATTTATAATAATTAAATTATATTGTTTACAATAACGGAAAAGATAGTTACATAATACATATATTCCTTGCAATTTGAAACAATAAACGAGTAAAAATTTTTATATGTTGCGCGATTACTCTGAAACAACGATCACTGCTTAACTCAATTTTTGACTACATAACTTTTCTCTACATAAATTTCTATTTAATATACATCAAGGCAGTTATAACTTAAAAATTAAAAATATCATGAAAGTGTAAATTTAGTTTTAGCCAGTTATAGATAAAAAAATTAATAAATTATTACATTTGATATTCTAACATAATTATGAAAGTGTAATCTTGATAGAAATCTAAAAACTATTGACTAGTATAATAGAAAAATACTGTTTTGAAATACTAAAAAAAAAATTATCAACAGTTCCGGGTCACTGACGATCAGAACATTAAATTAACCTTCAGCGGTACGGAGGCTCATTATCAATTGAACTTCCGTCGTGTGCACATCGACCAAAATTTAGGAGTGAGTTTTAAACAATATTTCTGAATATTCTAATTGTTTAAATGTTATCTGATATTTTTAATAATTTATTTCTAACAATTAAACAATAAATTCTCTTCTATAACATTTCCAAGTTCTATTTAAAATTTTTAATTAATCTTTTGTAGTAATCGCGTCACTAATACATTTCTAAGAAATTTTCATTACCTGTATCGCATCATTAATGACCGAAACATCAGATTAATGTCGATCGATACGGAAACAAGATGTTTGAATTTTAGATGTTTGAAAAAAATGATCAATTGTCCTGAATCACTGACGACCGAAATAGAACTAACCTTGAGCGGAGAATCATTAACAATTAAACCTCCGTCGGGTATACATTGACCAAATTTTAGAAGTTCGAAAAAAAATTATCAACAGTTCCGGATCACTGAGGACTAAAATATATGATTAACCTTCAACGGTATGGAGGCTCACTACCAATTGAACTTCCGTCGTGTGCACATCAATCAACATTTGGCAGAAATATCTTGAATAATATGTCTGCAACCAAACCTCAATCTACAATTCTGACTTGAACGATTGGTAAGTTACATGGTTTGCTTTCTTTGGTGTTTGAGTTAATACTTGATCGTGATTATTTGAACCTGAATTGAACGAGTTCAATTTCCATGACTTGTATCGTAGTCGTAAAAGATATACTTTATTAGTTACCATTCTTTAACAATTACCGTGACAAACGTTATATTTCTGCATATACATAGATAATATTAGTCTAACAATACTATTGCTATTTAAATATTATTAGATACTTTCAGAATTTCTCCCTCAATCTATAATTTGGAAAATAATTTAGTCCTCCTACTATTAATTAAGTCAAACAAGAATATTTCTTCAATATCTCAAATTAGTCATTAGATCGATCAAATTATGCCTTATTTTACGAATACCATTCCTCTTTTTAAAAAATTATTTAAATTCAATAAAAGTTGAGACCTACGTGAGAAATACATGAAACAGTATTCATTTACAATACATTATAATGAGACCCGTGCGTAGTCACCTCCACGTGGTGGGTCTTGGTAATTGATATCGTTTTACAAACATTAAACGTTATCAAGCTAAATTGTAAAAAAATAAACCTTAATGTTTGTGAAACGATATCAAGCTAAGAACTACGCAACCTACAGTTCAGTTTCGATCGTGGAAATTTTTGTTCATTCTTTATTTCATGATCTAAACTGAACTGTAGGGACAATTAGTTGATAAGTAAATTATTGGGCCCCCACCGATGGACGACGAGGGATATCGCAGGGACATCGTGGGATGCGTGCGTCTTAGCTTTAAGTTGCGTGCGTTTAGTTTTAAGTTACGTGCGTTTAGTTTATGTATTCACTGTGAGCGTATTCTGTACAAAGACACGTTTGTTTAACTTAGGACGAAATAAGAGGTCCCTTTTCACCGCTTTTTTTTTTTTTGTTCATTGTTACTAGTGTTACTGTCATTGCACTAGAGTAGATTTTCCAACTTTCTTTGTCAGTGTGTCAAGTCGGGGAACTGCAGCCTTGTCCGAAAGGACGAGGTAGGTTCTTGTAGTCTAGCGTCCTTGGTAATTCGGCTCCAGTGGTTCATTGGAACCCCACTGTGTCGTTGGGGGTAGCGCTGGATTACTTGCCTCCAAGTGCTCGAACCCTGATTTGACACATTGGCAAATCGCGGTTTCATTTCGCGTTATATCCCTTGAAAAACACGATATTGAAGCGTGTTAATAGTTTCACTCTCCTGATTTCGTTCAAGGTTCGATAAACATATCTTTGGTGCTAACAGAGTGCGCTGTTAGGGCTGCGAATTATTGTACAATTATTGTGTAACTTTCATGTTAGACGAGTGTGTGGTTAGTATGAAAGGCTGCGAGTGATTGCGACATATGGTATGATTTGCATTCGTATGTAATGTATGTAATGTATGTAATGAATGATATGCAGTGTATGTAACGTATGGTCGTATGTAATGTATATAATGTATGATTGTATGCAATGTACGTAATGTATGTAATGTATGATTGTATGCACTGTATGTAATATATGATTGTATGAGTGTATATACTGTATGATTGTTAACGCGGTCGTTGTTCAAGAGACAGAGTTCCATAGTTCAATCTCATCCATGCGCTTTAGAGTTAAGATTTAGACTTAAGTTTGAGATTGAACTGTTGAACGTCTGTCTCCTTTGTTCGTAATCCCGGGCCAAGTGGTATAAAACACTCGGTATTCATTAAGAATGTCGAGTTATTTGCATGTAATGGAGGGTGGTTGGGACTAGGGCCCGGGTGGGTTTCGTGCGTAGTCACCTCCTCGTGGTGAGACCTGGTAATTGATATCGTTTTACAAACATTAAAGTTTGTGAAACGTTATCAGGCTAAATTGTACAACGATAAACTTTAATGTTTGTGAAACGATATCAAGCTAAGAACTACGCAACCTACAGTTCAGTTTAGATCGTAAAAATTTCTGTTCATTCTCTATTTCACGATCTAACTGAATTGTAGGTGCAATTAGTTGATAAGTAAACTATTGGGCCCCCAGCGGGCCACCGATGGACGACGAGGGATCTACAGGGACATCGTGGGATGCGTGCGTTTAGTTTTAAATTGCGTGCGTTTAATTAATATTTGTAAATTCACTGTGACCGCATTCTGTATAAAGACACGTTTATTTAACTTGGGACGAAATTAGGGATCCCTTCCCTCCAATCTTTTTTCGTTCGTTACTAGTATTGTTACTGGCATTGCACTAGAGTAAATTTTCCAACTTTCATTGTCAGTGTGTCAAGTTGGTGAACTGCAGCTTCGTCCGAAAAGACGAAGTTCGGTTCTAGTAGTCTAGCGTCCTTTGTAATTCAGCTCCAGTGGTTCCGAAGAACCCCACTGTGCTGTTGGGGATAGCGCTAGATTACTTGCCTCTTTAAATGCTCGAACCCCGATTTGACACACTGACAAATCGCGGTTTCATTTCGCGTTATATTTCTTATAAGACACGATATTGAAGCGTGTCAATAGTTTCGTTTCCCTAATTTCGTTCAAAGTTGAATAAACGTGTCTTTGATACAAATTGCGCTGGTAGGACTGCGAATTAGTGTACAATTATTGTGTAACGTGAAAGTTAGATAAGTATGTATGTTAGTATGAAACGCTGCGAGTGAATGCGAAATATTGTACGATTTTCATTTGTATCTATTGTATGACTGTATGAATTGTATGAACTGTATGGACTGTATGAACTGTATGAACTGTATGAATTGTATGAACTGTATGAACTGTATGAACTGTATGAACTGTATGAACTGTATGAATTGTATGTATTGTATGATTGTGCGACAGATGAACTTATTGTTAAAGCAATCGTTGTTTCGAAGACAAAGTTCCATGATTCAATCTCATACTGGAATTTTTATAAGTCCCTGCAATACTATTCTCTACTCTTCTTTTTGCTTCTTGTTCTTTTAACTTTTGCTGTAAAAGTATTGCCTTTTCTGTTTCTTTTGACTTTTTCTCTAAAAGTATCTTTTCATTTACCAATTGAGCTTGTATACTTTTTTCTTTGTCAACTTTACTTTCCATCACATTCTGCTTGTTGCTCTTCTGACCATTTTTCCATTGGTTCTTTCATTTTCATTTCCATCATTTCTTTTTCGAGTTTACTTACATTTAATGTCTCTTGCCATTTTTGTTTTTCTGTGTTCAATTTCTTTTCAACTTCAATACGTTCGTCCTCTAATTTCTCTAACAATTCAGGATACATGTGCTTTATACATGTGTTTTCTCTTGAACATTGCCATGTTCTATTTTCTTCTCCAACACTGTCTTCAAATTTTGTGCTTTTGGTCCACTTCGTTATATGTTGAGAGGACATAGTAATCACCGTACCTGTCAGTCAATTTTATTGGTCTTATGCCTCTTCTTACTGTCTGATTCTTGGTGTCTTATTTCTTTTGCTCTGGTGTTGCTAAGTATTTCAGACTCTTCTGAAGCTTGTATGTTTTCTATTTTTTCTGGGTCCTGAATATTCTCTTGTACGTTATTTTGTATATTGATTAGGGCCTGTTTTATTCGATTTTACTATGTCTATTAAGCACACAGTCCAACTTTTCCTCTTGTTCCTTCCCTAACCATTGCATTCTGTCTTCTTTTACGTCTGGGCCAAGTAGAATAAAAACTCGGTATTCATTAAGTTGAATGCCGAGTTGCTTGTATGTAATGGAGGGTGGTTGCGATTAGGGCACGGGGCGGGTCTCTTGCGTCACCTTCTCGTGGTGAGACCTGGTAATTGATATCGTTTTACAAACATTAAAGTTTGTAAAACGTTATCAAACTAAATTGTAAAACGATAAACTTAGTGTTTGTGAAACGATATCAAGCTAAGAACTACGCAACCTATTGTACCTTGTACAGGTCAGTTTAGATCGTGAAAATTTCTTCTCCATTTTTTATTTCACGATCTAAACTGAACTGTACAAGGTACAATTGGTTGATAAGTAAACTATTAGACCATCCATCGATGGACGTCGAGGGATCTCGTGTGGTCATCGTGGGACGACGTGGGATATGGCAAGGACATCGTGGGATGCGTGCGTCTTAGTTTTAAATTATTAATCACAATATAGTTAATATCTGTAAATTTTCTGTGAGCCCATTCTATAGAATGACACGCCTTAGATTGTAATGAATATTTCAAAGTACATGATTTGGTAAAATGCAATAGACCTATTCCATATCTCCTTTTTGTTAAATATCTGGTCCATTCTAAATATATATTTCGTCTCTAGATATATGTATATAGGGTGCTCCATTTTAATCTACAAGTACAAGTATCTCCGAAACTATTCGTCATTTAAAAAATATTTGAAATGCATTTCTTTTCTATTTTGAGAAGACAGTAATTTGTTACGCTTAGTTTATCTTTAAATAGGAGATACGAATGTTGTTATTATTCTTTCACAGTTCATAGTTACTATATTTTTTCAGGTACGATTATGTAATTTTTTGTTTTGTTATTATTGTTCACTACAAAAAGGTATTAACCTATTTATGTCTAAAACCCATTAGTGTAGGAGATGTTTTGATTTCAGTACTAGTTTTTGAAATATTCTCCTCGCGACTAATTTAACGTGCACTTGCGTGTGTATCACTTGTTGCAGCTTCAGTCGAATACTGAAAGATATCTCCTCTTTTGGACCTGTTTCACGTTTCAAGTAACCTCGTCTAACTCTCAACACCAACAATGTTAGTGCTACAGATGTTGGACGTCTTCTTTCTAAATATATTTCCCAACATAAGCATTATGTGACGTCGTATAACCTACATATAAAGAAAAATACTACGTACGTAGTATTCGCGAAATTGAAATTAAAATATCTCCTAAAATAATCGAAACTTTTGGTTAATACTTGCTGTCGACTGACGTAGAAAAAAATTACATAATTACACTTGAAAAAAATAGTAGTGATAAACAGAATATAATAATAATAATAGTAAATAAATAATATATATATATATATATATAATAAAAATAACACTCTGTATCTCCTACAGTGACGCGTCTATTTGAAGACAAACCAAGTGCAAGTATACCAAATTACTACCTTCTCGAAGCAGAAAAAAAAAAAACAATTGGATTTCACAAATGACGAGTAGTTTCGGTGATAATTGCATTTGCAGATTAAAATGAAACACCCGGTATGTACCTGTATACGCACGCGTTCGCGTTAATCGGCCGGAATCTTTTTTCAGCGTGCCAACACCGCGCATCGTTCGTCACGAAACGTTCGTTCGGCGATCCGTTCAATTTTTGTCGAGCGTGAGGTAATGGCGGCGCGTGCAGTTTCGATCGGTTCGGCGTACGTTCTCGCGACAAACGACCGCGGGCCCCGGCACTGACGGAACAAAAGACACGCGTAAATAGTTGGATCGGCGGGTGCAACAGACAGATTTACCAACGCTAATCGCCCGTGCGTATTAATGAAAGTGTTTGGGTTATTGTTTCGAGCGGCGGTGGCAGCCGAGGCGCGATCGCATTCGGCGCAAGGACCGCCGCTCTCGTTTCGAATTAATTCGGTTTATCGGGAAACCGTAACACGCACCAGCGGCAACGCGGAAGTGATCACGCGTGGACCCGATGAGGGAGAATAATCTGAAAATAGTCTCTCTGTCTATCTAGCTGTGCTGCGTTTGTTTCGTTGTGTGCCAAATCTCTGCGTGTGAATGTTCTTCTCAAACGCACATACACATACACATACACATACACATGTGTGTTCTTTCGTTCAGTTCTTCTCCTTTTTATTGTTATCGTTTTGACGTTATCGAGTGACTCGACAACACTCAAACTGAATGCTGTTGAAAACACTCACGACTGGTGTCGATCATGCACAGAGTGGAAAGAGAAGTTTGTTCGTGACTGTCATAGATTCTACACTTTCGATTCGATGGAAATACAGGTAAAGGACCTTAACCTTGAATTTCATTGAAAACTTTTCCAAGGAACCACAGTTCTTTCGCAAAATGGCAAAAAAAGCTTCTTAATCATTTAACACTGCGGGCGCGTACGTTCTGGACGCGTGAATGTAATTTTCGTATTTAGGTCTCGCTGACATTTTATTTGTCATAGTTAAAGCGTCAGTCTAGATAAAACTAGAAAGGATAAAACTCACTGTTAATATTATATTAAACATAAACACTACGTGATGTACACGCAATGTTATATGATTAAGAAACTTCGACAGAACTACTAGCCTGCAATTTATGATTCGTCGAACAAGTTTGAGTCTTCGCGACGAGTAGAATGCAAGACACGAGAACAAATTTTGACCATCGAGATTCAAAGGTGCGCGCAAACGGGCAAATCGTTCCTCTCCTTTTTGCTTTCCTCGTTTCTCGACGACATCCGAATTTCCAAGTGTCTCGAAAGAACATCGCGTTCCAGATAATCGCACAGAAATAAAAATCTCCCTTTTTCGAGATTTGTCGAAGATCGTTAGCCCGGAACCGGCAGAAACCGTGAAACGGGAGAAATACGCGAGGAATTAAAACGCAAGGGGCGAGATGGAACAAATGGTTCGCGAGAAGCAAGGTAACTGGTACTCGGTGGGCATACGCGGGACGGGACACGAATTTGCTCTAGAAACGTGTTTCATCGCGCGTGTATATGTATGTATATATATATATAGGTCGAGTTTAAACCAGGCCACGGTTGCATTTCGCCGCATCGGGGCAAAGTGTGCGCGAATCTGTGGTTTCAGTGAGTAGGACGACGCGGCAGAGGAGGGATCGGAACACAGGGACAAGTCGGTGCTAGGCTCCGACAACTTGAACAACTTCACAATGCCCGTTGCCTTTCGCGTGGAATAAACTTGCGCGCCGCGTAACTTTAAAATTGATGATCTCGCGCAACGTGCACGCACACGTGAACACGTATCCCCTGCAGCCCTGCCTCAGCTGTCGAGGTTTATCGCGGCCCGGGGAGATGCTCTGTCTGGCCTGGCCTGTCCGACAATTTATTTCGGTGGGCCGTTTAGCGGTACCGGTAATTACGTCTCGGTGGCGAGGGGTGAAGAGAAACGTTCGCGTGTCACGCACCACCGCTATTGATATATCGTCGCGAAACCTGCAGTCAAGGACAGAAAAAGAAAAAAAAAAAAGAAAAAGAAAAAGAAAAAAACGGGACACTCTCTGTTTCTTCGTGTTTCGATACGATATCGAGAATGTTCGCTTTAGTTCGTAACCTGCGGCCCTTGGATCTTATTTCGTGCGATCCATGTATGAGCAGAATAAAAATTTGAACTATGAATAATCGTATCTTTCTTTTAAATTTATTGCCGGAGCGACTAATTGCGAATAATTTCCAACAGCCAACGAAATAGCAAACAAGAAATAAAATAAGAAATGTTGAACGAGCATCTTGAAAAGATGTTATACTGTTCGTATGGAGCAATAATAATAAATAAATAGTAACAATAATATTATTGTAATAAATAAAAAATGACAATAATATTATCGTTCACATGGAACAATAATGCGTTAGTTTCATCAAATGAATTAATTGTGAGAAACAATGTGTGACATATATGTGTATAGGAAATTTCATTTGTGTTACATATTAAACGACTGTCATGATTTCATTTGTACTACGCATTAAACAATTACACGATTGTACAAATTGACAAACTAATAGAATGTTCTATATTTTGTCCCTGACTGTCTAGAATATCCTCTTCTCAAAGTTTAGTTCAACTTCTTTTCTTCGAGGCTTCATTCCTCTTCTTTCTCAAGGCTTCATTTATGATTAAATGGAATTTCAGTACCACGGAATTTTTGATTGCTTCGTACGGTTTCTGAGCGAGAGCAATCTTGAATTCTTCGACAAGAACAAAAACCTCGATCAAAAGTCACCTCGCGATCAAAAGTGAATTTAGACTCGCGATTATGCACACATCGGCAGAGATTATACGTCGAAACGTCATCTAGCTGGCCAAAGTAACGCGTCAACAGAGACACAAGCCGGTGTGTCGTCGACGGCAGATTGTCGTGCAAAGTCAAATCGGCGAATAATCGTCATTATCGTGGCCTGTTCCGCGTACGAGAACATCTCCAGTTGGTCGACGATCTTGCACAGTTTCAGGGCAACGTTTCAGTTTGAACGTGGACGCGTGTTGCTTTCTGGGTCGGAAGAAACGATCCGATCGTCGAACGCTCTGATCCACGGAATGAAATTCGCGCTCGCGACGAAGCGGGTTCACGCGTGAACGACAGCGACGGTAGAAAAATTTCACATCCTGGAGAAATCGACTCGGGTATTCGAGTGTAATGTCCCGAAAGTCGATACGAGTTTCACGTTGGTTTACGAACCACTGGGCTGACCAATCGGGCCACAGCTTCTAACCTGAGCCATTCGTCCGCTGACCTGTTTCGTTACGATCCCGATTCGGCCAGATCGTGAGATTTTCCTAATCGATTCGTCGAATTACGCCGCGCGGATGAGATTACCGAACGTTCTGCAAACTTTTCCAGCTCTCGAAAGTGAAACAAGTTTTTTTTCATATTTCATATGACGTCGAGCGTTAAGCCAAATACACGTCGTTTTGTTCGATCCACCTTTTGCCATATATTTTGAAGTAAAACCATAATCCATTGAGCTCATTGAAAGAACTTCTGTGCGATTTTTGGGCGCGTGATTGTCACAGGCCTCTTTCGAAGACAACTTTACACCATTAAGAGAGTGTGAATAATGATTCACCGATGAAGCCAGAGCTTCGAGCATTTTTCTTGAAACGAAAGTGTGTCGAGTGAAATTTGTCGCGGGAGAGTGGCCCGTTTTCCACCTGCTTTCTACCTCTTCCTATCAACGCGCTCCACTGGCAAGATGTGTCTTTCGCCGTGGACGTTTTATTTTTTCGAATGATCGAGTCGACTTAACCCGAGTGTCCAGGAGGGAGGAGAGAAACACGGTGATTTTTCAATCGTGTCGTCACTGCGCGTAAACGGGCGTGTCGGTTGCTTCATTTTTAATCGGCTGACACGGGAATAATTTCGAAGAGATAAAAATATTCGCGTCGATTTGGAAATGGGGGAGGAAGGGAATTCGCGGGGAAACACGAGAGTATATTTTTCGTCAATTCGAAATCATTTTATGTTCTCGCAGTTGCAAATTCAAATGGAACGTTCGTTAACGATACGAGTGTGTGTACTTGACTGGAACGACGTAATTATCTTCTGCAAAATATTACCGATACGTTTGCTGTTACTTTCGTTCTGACATTTTCAAACGCAATAGAAATTGTTTTCTTTCCCCAAACTCTGTTCATCTTTCCAAAGAAAACGAATCACAAATCATTCTCCGCGGTGTTTTTCGCTCGTCAAACCGAGGGAAAATTTCGCTCACGATTCGACTGACGTGAGTAGATCACGGTGGTAGAAGGAAATTACTGCAAAAAGAAAAAAAATAAATAAATAAATAAATAAAATACCGATCAGGGCACTGAACAGTGGTCACTTTACATCAGAAAATGTATTTTCGACGTTGCGGCGAAGAAAAACGTAATTGTTTCGCTATAAAGATCGGGGTTTCTTCATAAGAAGTTAAAGTATTAAACTCGTAATACTGAATATTAAAATACTTAACTGAGGTTCGACAAGGTACAAAAGAGAGTGTATTTTCACAGCTAAGGCTCCTTACGCAAAGTTTACCCAGAAAAGAGAGATAGTTTCGGTCGTGATACGGGCCAGATGAAAATCGGCGCCGGATGAGAACATAACGGTCTAACAAAATGGTGCACAGGATGGCGAACGCGCGCGCGCAAGAGGATCCAGAGGAGAGCAGTCAACCGGCTGGCGGCGCAGCTTGGTCGCAAGTTGGCCCCGTCTCGAGTTTGCCTCGAGCCGGAGATAATTGTCGGTGAGTAACGTCAGGCTTGCCTAAGTAAGATTTAACTGGTTGCAACGCGGTATGATTCGGTTATAACTCGATATTAACTGTAACGAAGCACGTCTTGCCTACTCCAGCGGGTTTAAGCACCATCGGAGCTAACGAAGAGAACGCGTTGCGGCGCGCGTCTATGTACCCGTGGCATGCTCGACCTGTGCCAGTACGCTAGCTCGCTGACCTGCACGCGTACACCGCGCTCCGCGTGTATGCACACGCGCCGCATACAAATGCAACGCAGCGACGGACAGCGCCGGGAGATCGGCACACAAACACTTAGACGCTATTACGCGAGTACGTGTTGGAGGAAAGACGATACAGAGAGAGGAAGGTGGAGGGTATAGCGAGCGAGAGAGAGAGAGAGAGAGAGAGAGTAACAGTTACGGCTACGGCATACGGTAACGCGCCAGTATTGACAAACATCTTCATTAGCCGGCGGTGCTGCTTGCGCGCTATCTGCCTACAAACGCCCTATATACGCCCGGCGGAGTCGCTCTCTCCCAGCTGCCTCGTCGTTGCCTGCATTCCGCCGATATCCTCAGACACGCCACCGATTCCGATCCGGCATTACCATTTCATACGAATTAAAACGACACGTTCACGTGATCCTACCTACCTAGCTACCCACTTGCGTATACATTCAACCGTCTACCGTTTCCCCGCGAGCAAGTTTGGTCGGACGATCCGCAACCGGTTTCGCTGTTTGTTGTTCTTGTCGTTTCGCTGTGTATCGCGAAATTCCAACCAACGCGGGGGAAAAGTTGTTCATTTTGGGAGAGTGTTTGGCGAACGAGAGATGAGTTACGGTCGGAAATTTCTGTGCTCGCGGTTCTGGGTACAATGGCACGCTGATTACTCGGTCATGCAGTTTCCTAAACACTTGTCATTCACACTTCACGCTTATGGCGGCGCGACGCGATGCGACGCGACCCATCGCTGTGCATGCTGTATCGAAAAGTTCGTTCCTCGGATGCACGTGCTCGGTAGATGACACTTAGCCGATCCAATTATTAAATTGGGCGTTTTCACTTTTTGTTTTTCTGGTTTTGTCTGACTACGCCCGACAACGAGACTATTTAGCAGCAGATTCGAGTTTTTAGTGATGTAGGTGTAAACAGATTTAAACGCTTGAATTAACAGGAAATATTAAAATACACGGGAAATCTGAAATCGTTTACAGCCAGAGTCGGTCAACTGATCGCTAGCGCTACCCTCTCCACTGCGTAATGGCGGAGAGATCGATGCAGTAGTGGGGATAGCGGTAGCGATCAGAAAAGTGGGGGGCCGCCAGTTAGTCGACTATGGTTTTTACCAATGGAAAAGATACAGCGATAAGCACATATTTTATTTTAATAATTTTTACATCAATAATATTTTATCAATGTTTGCACGTAGAACACAAAGAAAACAAAATATGTAGTGTTTTGTAAAATGCTTTGACTTTCAAGAAAAAAAAAAAAAAAATTATGACATTATATTCTGGCAAATATAAATTGTTTCGATTCACCGCGATCAATTTAAATGAAAAATTATCGATACTTTAAACTGCTACAACTTTGTGAAAAAAGATAATTTATGTAGGTTCGTTTCATCGAACGTAAAGCTTCTCTTTCCACAATCCTGAATTCATGTCTTCTTTTCCAAGATATCACGTAACAAATGGAAAATGGTTCTTTTCTTTAAAAAAAAAAAAAAAAAATTGTAACAATTCACGCGACTGAAGAAGTTGAAAAATTTTATTCGCGACTTGAAGATTTCTATTCACCACAATCCCTTGAAACTTGTCGTACGATTCTTTTTCGTCATTTTATTAAACATTAGTGTTAAACGACAGAATTTCAAAAGATTCGAAAATTTCGTCAAATTTAATGTTCGGTATTCGATAGAATGGCAAAGAAAGAGAAGATTTCAATTTTCAAGTTTACGAAAAAAATTTCTTTCATATTCTTACAGATGTTTGAATTTTTATAATTTTCGGGAACAAAGGTACTTTTACTTTTCCACCCGTTAAAAAAAGGCCTTTGAAAGGAAACGAACTCGAAACAGTCAGAGTTAAGCTCTGGAACAAAGTCTGGAATAGACTCTCGTACGATTTTCTTTTACGAAGTCATAACAGTTCAAATCGTCGACGATTTCACATCATCGCGCGTTCGGTTACTCTCGGTTGCCGCGTTTTCCAGCAACTCGACACTAACGAAATAAAAGAAGGAAATCTGCTCCCTCGTACCCACGTTGGCTAACAATTTCTGCACGTGGCGCGAAAATTTTCCATGCGCGTCGAATAATTTCGTTCGAACGGCAACGTCTCGATAATGACGCATTCGGTTTACGCCGTGAAGTAAAATTTGCCGAGGGTGCCCAGTGGCGTTAAAGCGAAACGAACGCGATGCGCTCGGTGGTAAAAGCAGAGTCTATAAATTTCCCCGGGGCGCGGGCGGACGGAGGAGGAGATACGTACGTACAGGGAGAGAGCGGCGTTCGATATCAGCCCCCTCCCCCTCCCCCGTAACCGATGCACATTCGGCAGCGAATCGTTCACATCCGGGGAAAAGTGTATTAGCGTGCGCGCGGCTAAGTAACGAGCGAGAACGCGTGCTATTTAACGAGCCCTTAATTCGCGGACTTTGTGACTCTGCCGGCCGGAATTTGTCCTGAACCGAAGCGAAACAATCGGGACAAGCTAATGAAGTTTCCCCCCGTCGATACACGCCGCGAGTAAAAAGCGAGATCGTCGTTCCTTTCGCGTTCGTTTCGAACGAGGCACGGCCAAAAGACTCGGGGAAACGTGGCTCGTCTCGTTACTCGAATCGAGATCGTTCTCTTCCTTTTCTTCTTCTTCTTCTTCTTCTTCTTCGATCTTTTCACGCTGAAAAATCGAGGGAATTCCGAGTTCCATCTCGCGAGATCTGTCCACCGGAGTATCGAAAATCTCACTGCTCGTTAATTAAATTGCGCGTCTAAAAGGGGGGGGGGAGGGGTGATACACAGCGCGTAGAGTGGAGAATACAATGCGAAGCACACGGGGAAAGTCGAGGGGAGTTGGAACGAGTTTGACGTGAATTTTTCTCGCGTGTGTTCTTCTCGAAAAAACGTATTTCCTTGGAGCACTTGAAGTGTATTCAATTCGTTGTTCTTTTCTTCTTCTTCTTCTTCTTTTTTCTTTTTTTTTTCTTTGGAAGAGAAGTTGGAATTTGTATATGGATTTGAGAGGAAAATTGAGCACCGTTAGACCGACTAAATGCAATTCACTCGAACCGATTACACGAACCGGTAAATCAATTTGTTTTGCGAGCATCCTGTCGAAACATGGTAAATGGATTTCTGTATATTCCGTACTAGGCTATTTATCCGCGTATCCACGCGATGATTTATGAGTGAAAGTTTACTTTCGCAAGTTAAACGACGTGTGAGCGATTACAGCAACGGCTATAATAAGGAATTAAAACGAGCCGCGAAATGTGCATCGTAATATCCATCGCGGTGTAAAGCATGATCGTTTGTTATTGCATTTTTTCCACCGCTCTCGAGAGCCCTTGACGATACCAGCATTTATCACATAATCGATCGTATAACAACGTGTTCGTGAAAATATTAAGAAATGCGAAGTATACAGCGTGGACCATTTGAAAAGGTCTCGTAATGGTCTTAAAAATGATTCGGTTGGATAAAATTTGTTAATTAAAATCGTAAGATAAAGTTATTCAGTACCAGGGAGTAGAAAAACAGTGATTTTTCTATGAGTGAAAAGATTTCGAAGATTTCGAGTTTACCTATTCTTTCATCCACGTCGACATTCTGTGTAGAAAAAGTATTAATCACACACACGTTGAGAAACTATTACCTTTATAATCGAAACTTGTTCAAATTAGGAGAAAAGTTGATTAAAATTTGTCTCTCTCGTGGATAAATTTTATCGCATAAATTTTACAAAATTCAAATGTGAAAATATCTCCTAAACTTTTTCGACAGATAAATACTTTTTTTTCTTTGAACGCATCGATCGGCGGATAAAAGTTTCGTTGTTATTTAAACAAGTGGAGTCTCATTACAGCCGTGTCACGAGCTCCCTCGTTGTCGAGTAAATTTTTATCGACAATGTCCACGGGCTCGTTCGGGCGATCTAATCCTGCATTTCGAAATACACAGAAATTAAATAAACGACGACGATTCGAGTTTCTCGAAATGCCGCGGAAATCTTGGATAATCGAATCGTCACCGATCATCCGGCGCGTGAATGGGGACGAAGAAGAACGGCGGCAGCAGCGGTGACAGATGCAATAACGGCGACATTAGCAGAAAGCAAGCGAGCGAGCGGGAGGGCGGCAGCGGTGGCAACGGTAGTTGCGATGCAAAGAGGTAATGGTCATAATCCTGTTACCAATTCCATTTGTCGAAACAAACGAACTCCGACCAGTACGTGCCGGCGTCGTGCATATCTGCCCCATTGTCACTAATACAGTTTCTATCCCCCTTCGAATTGGTCCCTGCTCTATTGTCGGTAATTAGAATGTCGCGTCGCGCCGGTGTGCTCGGCTGCTCCACTGTCAGACTTCACCAACCTTTTGCGACACACAGCGAGCGCGATGCATCAGACGTGACAGTGCGCGACGATTGATTCGTTTTATAGCCGCTGAAATTTGTCCTATCCGGCCATCTATCTATCACGCACGTGCGAACGGAGGTGCGAATGATTTATTTTAATCGCTCGCATTAGCTTTGAAATTGCATCTGGCCGTTGGGTTTTGCCTGCGATTAGGGCTCTCGAGATTAGAGCTTTGATTTGTTGCCGCGGCAGTATTTGATCGGGAATATATAGCCAGGTTGTCCAGTGGTATTGGCTACTCGGTGAAATTATGTTAATTATGGTAAACGCGTGCAAATAATATGGCGGTCTGTGCGTCGGTGTGTAAAGGGGAATTATCGGTGTGTGCGACTATCATCGATTAATCGGTAATTACTTGTCAAGATCGTTGACGCCTTTGTACGTTCTAATCGCGTCTCTGGTTTCGTTTCCTTTTTCGGGTGGGGGAACGTAGCGAAGACGAGCAAAGGACAGAGAGAAGGACCGCGAATTTGCCAAATTTTCTCTAAATCGAAGTAGCCTCGGTCAGCTCTCGCCACTCGAAAATAATAGACTTGGATGATGTGATGAAACAACTCTAGACCAGTCGAAGTCATCGTACCGATTTCAGAATCGGAGCACAATCGCTGAACGCATTCGCCGTATGAATCTCTAGGCGAGACTTTTCGCAAAGCTAAAATCCCTCGTCACCGGTAAACCGTGAAATATTGAAATTAGTGTAAAACATTCAGTGTTCTATACCACGTGATTGCGTTAGAATAAATGTCGAACGAATTGAAGCTCAATTTCGAAATTGAAAGAACGAATAAATTCAAGTTCCTTTTTGTAAAGAATTTGAAAAGTCGTAATTGTGCTAGAATGAACTTTGACTAAATTCGAGTTTCGAAATTCAAAGAACGAGTAAATTCAAGTTTCGAGATTGAAAGAATAGATAGATAAGTTCGTCTTGCAAAGTATTCGAATAACAACGTGACAACGTATACACTACGCAATTACATTAATTAGAATAAAGTTTGAATAAGTTAAAGTTGCGAAATTGAAAGGACGAATAAATTCAAGTTCGTTTTATCAAAGGATTTGTAAAACCATAACGTTGTATACAGACTGTCTCTTTGACTGAGGAACAGGTGAGCCACTACGGTGGTTCGATTCAAAAGGATAACACATAGCGAAAGCCATTACAGCTATTACAGTTCAGAAACTAATCGCGAGAGATTAAACGAGAGAATCCGTAAGAATGAAAACGATCGTCGATAGAACAGTGTAGGGAAACAGGCAGAGGGCTGTAATCCGACAAAGTTGACGCCGTCGTTCGACGACGAGGCTCGCGCCGACCATGCCATTATTTCCGAGAATAGAATCATTTTCGATGCTATTATCTTGAGTATAGCCGCACTGCAGTTCAACAGATAGACACAATGGCGATGTTTGCGCCGTACAGACATGCATACAGGCCAGGCAAGTAGATTAGGTTGATAGGTGGTAGAGGCTAGGACTGCCCAGCTACGATATGCTTACTAGATTGATAATACTGGCACGCCGCGCCGGGGATCGAATGGCCGATAGATAAGTAGAAGCTTCCCCCGTATAGACGATCCCCCGTTCGACTGTGTGTGCCACTCGGATCGTCTAATTGCTCGTAAATGACAGATCGCGGTGTCAGTTGTACGCTACCGAGCAGTCGACTGACGAGGTTGCCCGATTGCTTCGTCCCTATCTGAAGAAGCGCACAAGCTCTCGCGAAGCAGGTAGAGACTTGGAGAGAAACGAACGTGCCTCTAAGATTTTACGAACGTCCAGACTTTCGATTTTAGTATCTTAGTTTTTTTTCTCTCTCTCTCTCTTAGAGTTCGAGTCATTTCGAAACGACTTCATTGACGAGGAGCATACAAGCTCACTCGAGGTAATTTACGAGCGTTCGGTGTCTGTGCATTTACTGAACCGCCTCCCCCATAGAAATTTGTCGATATGGTCATAAACGTGACGTAAACTCACGCGAACGATACGATTTATCGGCGCTCATGTTTACCAGAGCAAGTTCCGAGGAGGCGAAACTACCATTCAGGGATAGAATAAATCAAGGCATTGACGCCGAGGTTGTTCCCTCGGACGTGCAGGATAAGATACATTTTCTGGACGTACGGTCATAAATGGCACCTTCGCCTAAATAAAATTTCGCGTCCGTCGCGTAACACGTGTCCCCCTGTCTCGAAACGACGTCAGTTTTGTTGGAAACTATTTTCCTCGTACAACGGAAAGTTCGATGGTTAATGGACGGTGAAATCCAGTTAAATGAGGAACTACTTTTAGACACGAGGCGAGAATTTCGAATAATTTTAGATCGGACGATGTCGGTGAAATTATCCACGTTGGCGATGTAATAATTCACGCACGTCGAAAGATATTTTTAGATTTATTCAATTCGTTTATTTAATTCGACGTCGAATTGCAATTATTCTTCACGGGCGAAAGTTATTCTTAATGACTCTATGTAGGTACTATTGATCCGAATTAATTGGTTCGACATCTCTCGGAGCCAGATCTATGGAATTGTCCGCTTCGATGTTCGCGTTCACGGAGCTCATCCCAGTGTAGATAGCGTAATGTACAATGACGTCATGAGTCTGGGAATTTCTAACTATTGAATATTGGTCGTCACAAAGAAACGTTATGGGATGGAAATGTCAAGTTGTCAGAGATATTGGACAATTTATAAATCCTTAGATATATATCTGTCTATTTTCCAAAAATATAGGATGAAACAGATGTGTATAAAATTAGATTTTAACCTCGAAATTCAACTACTGTATTTATTTTCCACCAATGACAATGTTATTGCAAAAACTACGAACGACACGTGTCATTTAATAAAATTGCAAAAGGAAAATATCAAGTTGTCAAAAATGTTGGACAATTTGTAAATCCTTAAGTATAATATAGATTCATATCCTACAAAAATATGGGATATGTATAACAGATATGTATAAAATTGGATTTTAACATTGAATTTTAACTACATTGAATTTACTTTCCACCAACAACAATCACGAATGACACAGACTATTGTGTCTAAGATACTGTAATAAAATTTCATATATCGTCAAAGTCTCTGTTGTAGGTCGATATGCAACACAAGTACTTTCCACGATCTTAAGCCACTCTATCCACTTGAACAATGCGAGCGTAGAGTATCCCTGACGCTCCACTCTCTCGATTCTTTCTCTTTCCTTCGTTCGCTTATTTCTCCGCTTGCTTTTGGCCACGGCTCACTCCATCAGCGGTCAACGCGATCTCTTTGTACGCCGTCGCGTTCGATCCGTCTATCTACGTGTCCATCCATCTGGATTTCAAATCTTCGGATACTCTCGATGCTCTTTGACGATCCCGGATCTCTCTGTCACCGTCGTGGCTGGGATTTAGAAATAGGTCAACCGGAGTACCGCGGATCGATCTTCCTGCCATGCGCGAATCCCTTTTCTCTCTTTCTTTCTCTCTTTCTTTCCCCCCTCTCTTTTTTTCCAAGGAAAAAAAAAAGAAAGAAAAATAAAGAAACGACGAGACCGAACGACGCGACCCAGTGACGTTCAACTGGAAGAAACAGCCTTGTTTCACGAAACGCGGCGTGCTAGTTTCGCCGCTAATGGATTAGATTGAGCGCGTTTATCGCGCGCTCCAGATCGATGTGTTTTGCAGACAATCGGACGGTTGTTAGCGCTCCGCGTGTTGGCTCGCTGCTTCTCGCACTCACGGTTCAGCGAGAGATTAATAAACCGAGAGAAGCTGCCACGCAAGAAGAGTTCGCCCAAGTCGCTTTGTTCAAAAAAAAAAAAGAAAGAAAGAAAGAAAGATAGTACTTTTTCCAGAACATATCACCAGACATATTTCGTAGAATCGTCGTTTTAATAACGGCTCGGTTTTTAATAGCGAGTACGTGGTCGAGGCGAGCGATTCGCGTAAACGCGCGGATAATCGCAGACTCTAACGAGAGCGGAGCGGAACAAAACGGCGCGCGGTGGTGACCAATGCGTGTGCTCGCCGGCCGGTGGGAATTTTACGGATACTTTTGAAAGGGAAGTTTTTCACTTTTATGGAGGACGGCTGCATAGAAACGCGCCCAGCGACAGGAATATTGCGCGTGCATTTCGTTGGCGGGGGGCCACGACTGACCATGGATAACGCGATAAACTTTACGAGCCGAAGCACGCCGCTCGTAATGGATTTGCAATATGTTGCAAACGGGGCGGGCGTGGGCGCGGAGTGGCGCGCGAAGAGCGCGACAGCTTGCCATCCGCGGGATTAATACGGGATAAAATCGCGTCCCCGTGAAATTTAGGGGCCGTGGACGCAGGATCGACGGCCCCCGTTTTTCTCCTAACCTTTCATTCCCGCGCTTTCTCCGTTACGGTCTCGTTGATCAATGCGGGCCCCTGCACATTTTTATCACGCCCCTGTGTGATGACTGCCACGTTTGTTTTCATTTACCACCGAGAACGCTCAATTCCGATCAAAATAAAGTCCGGTCACTGTAAATTTTACACGTTTGCAGGTTTCGCGCGCGCCGCATTAACCTAACTTTTGCGAACCTAACCTAAAATCTAACCTAAAACCTCGCGACTCAAAAGTGCAGCAACTGTACCTTATTTATTACTTCGAACGAACCACGTTGAAGAAGCTTCTTCAGAAATTAAATTCTGAGCGAGAGATATTTGTTTCATTCCTCGTATCACGAACGTTCGTTGTCAGCGGATGTTATTGATCATTCCGTTGCAACTATTACTTCCACAGATTGTCGTAATTATTATACGAACGTGTACGCCGCGCGGCGTTCTAGATTTGTTTTCTTTTTCATTTTTATTGAAGCTTTAGAAACCTCGCTTGAGGTCACAGATCCACGTATGTGCACATAAATCCTTTTAAATAAGGTATTAAATAAGTATTTTGTGTTGACTTTTTTGTCATTTTATGTTACCTTTTGTTTAACGTGCAATAAAACTTTTATTGCAACAGCTTCAGAGAATAAACTTCTTGAAAAACTTAATTTGCAAGGAAAAATTTAATTTGCAAAAAAGTGAGCACGATTTGGAAAAGGACGAATAGAATACGATCTGCAGAAGGATTAATTTGGACCTGTGATGAAACTAAATAAAACTGAAACGTCTGCCAAACGAAAGAAATACTTTTGGCTAAAATAAAAGAAAAAAAAAAAACAACATGGTTGACGAAGAATTTAAGTCGATCAGTAATAAAACATATATCGAGAATCTTCGAGATTAGCAATTGCGATAAAAACAACGTGCAAGCAGTTGGAAGTTTTAGGCATACTAGTCAAGAAACGTAATGTGGTATAAATTATTAGGGCAGGTTAACGTGGCATGAACTGGCGTTCGGACCCTCGTACGTGTCCACGTATATATGTCTATTACTTCGTCACTGTTAAATTAATGGCGTAGAAAAGGGCTGCGCCCTCCTTAGTTTGTCATGCAAAGCGTCTATTTGACAGATACTAACACTTTCCCCTTACAGCTTGTTAACAACACGTGAATCCTTCATATTTTACGAAGCCTGAAGATGATCCAGCTGGAAGATGATCAAGTTCAACCCCCTCCCGAGTTCAGGCTTAGCTCCTTGCGACGTTCAATTTAACATTCTCGAATATAACACGCGTTCCCCGTTGCAAAATGAAATTGATACGAAGTATCACGCTATCGGGGAGACCTGCCACCGAAATTGTGTGCCGTAGAAAATCGTTGTGTGCATTAAATCGCGCGAAGGTACGCGCGAACGAGGCGCGAGACCGAGCGTCGGACGTGTTTGATCGATCTATCGGAAGATTATGAACGCCCCGGGTACGTTTGTCCTCGGAAAGCTTGCCAAATTTTCAGATCCTTTCACGCGTCGGTGAATTGAATCCATCAATCAAGTTCAACCGCCGCGATTGGTGCTTAAGGTCGGGTTTGTATCCCAGCTTAGAACAAGATACGTTGATTGAATAGGTTGGTTGATATATATATATATATATACGAGCGACCATGTCGAAAAAGGAGAGAGACCGTCTCTCCTGGTTTGCGAGATGGCCGAGGCCATCCGTCGCAAAAAAAGAGAAAAAAAAAACAACTTACAGATAAATAACCTTTAACGAGCCAGCCGCTCGAACCCGCTGCCAACATCTTCAAACCCCGTGCACACGCTACAGTTTCTCGTTCGCGAATTTCATCAAAAATCTGCTCGTCCTTCGACGTAACGGTAGATTTTCGCGGAAAAAAGAAGAAGCTCGGATAGATCGAACTGCTCGCTGCTGTGTGACGATAAAAGGCTTCTCTTTACACCAGAGACGATTAAACGATTTGATTCGGCGAATTATCAAAGTGATTGCAGTCGTAAACAAGATTTGTTATCTCTGTCGAAATGAAGTCTGACTCGCGTCCGAGTGTGTAGCTCTCGAGTTTGGTATCGAGAAATATACGAGACGTAAAGCGTAGAAAATTTATAGCTTTCTCTCTCTCTCTCTCTCTCTCTCTCTCTCTCTTTCTCTCTACGTTCGTAAATTACTTATCGCAGCTGGCGATGATTTGATATTCATATCGATTCAGGATGAAATAGTCGAATTACGTCGCCGCGTCTAAGCCTGATTAATTTCGTTACTTAATACCTGCCACTCTCCTCCGTGAATTGAACTCGATCCCAACGAAACTCTCTGCTCTTCCTCCACTTCCTCCTTTCCTTCTCTCTCTCTCTCTCTCTCTGGCTTTTGTGTCGTTCTCTCTCTTTCTCTCTCTCACACACCAGAATGAATTATTGAAAACAAATTTTAAATGAATCGAAGAACCAGCCAGACTCTCTGTTCCGCGGTACGTCTCGCTTCGACAAAGTAATCGAAATTGACGAACCAAACGAAACTTTCCTCTTCTCGTTCGTTTCTCATGAAAATTTCACGTGTATTGTTCCACCGTTATCAAGTGGTTCTCCTTCTTAGCAAAACATTCCCGACGTCTTATTGTTGAGACAAGTATTAATCTCTGCGAAAGTTATAGACAGAGCGATTCGATATGTTAATTAGCGATTCGAGACGATTCCGTTCGTACCAACGACCGTATAATTTCGAAATTCTGTCCCCGAGGGTAGTTGTCACTTCCCAAGAAACCTGAGAGGATTCAGAGATCTCTCGCTGACCTCTTTTGTCGTGCTAACCGATCGCTTGGAAAGAACCACCATTGTAATATTCAATTGCTACGTAAAATTCGCGGGAAAGGGATTTAAATTGATTTCTCTCTACGAGAGAACTTAGGGCTTCAACTGTTTTAACCTGACTACTACCTCATTCCGTAAATGGGACTGATCAACGACACCGAATTTCCACAGAATTATATTTCGAAATTTTTAACCGAACGAAACGTCGAAAGATTGGAAACCACGTGGTAAGACAACGTAGAGTGGGGATAGAAGGATAGATACTTAACCCGTTGCGTTGGCAACTGGTTCGCGGACCATAACGAGTGTCCGAACCGTATACAATAATTCGTCGCTTTCTTTTTCTTCTGAACACGTCGGTATGATATCACTGGATAGAAATTATTAAGAAGTAACAAACTTATCATTTGTTTTATCTGGGTTACATTTAAATATACTTAACCCTCGAACAGCCGACGTAAATGAGGAACGCGGCGAGCCGACGCCGGGTCACTTTTGATCCATAGCTGAATTTTTACTATACTTGCTTCGCACCTAACTTTTTGGTACAGGGTGTTATCTGATAATGTTTGTAATATGGGGAGGAGAGGAGTTTGTTTAAAAAATGTAAAATTTTGTAAACATATTTTTTATTTATGTGCACTGCGTGCATACAACGTTATTGTGTCTTATTGCATGCTCTTTGCATATAAATCGTAAATATTTGGCACATTTGGTGCCATATTTATTATCATTGCCTATACGTATATAGCGTCCGGATCTTTTTTGCGATTCAAGTCTGGGTCAACAGTGACCCGGTGTCGGCTACGTGAGGGTTAAAACTGAGAAAATATTGCAATTTGGGACAGAAAATTCTCAACGTGCGTGGCACATCATTCCAGCGCTTGACTCGAGTTGTAGAGTGCAATGAACAGAAATACGCGGCAATTTTTGCTGCATTGACAACCAAACTAGCTTCGATTGTCCGGCTACGCGTTTGGTTGGCCGTTTAACCTTCTAAGTACTAACGTCCGATATATCGACACCTATATAATATCTGAGAAAGCTAGAAATAATAAATATCCCGTCCTCAGAAGGTTAAAAGTGGCGATAATTACCGAAATTCCGCTCAAAACTCGAAACTGTCGTACGTTTCCAAAAATAGAAAACCTCGTATTTGCGCCCGACAGCCGCTAATTTCCCGACTTGTGTTCCATCGGAAACCGATGCGAGCTGTTTCCAAAAAATTGCCCACGAATCTGTTTGAAATCGGACACAATCGGAGTTATCGATGCACGTCGAATTCTTTGACGTTGTTAGGAGCAACGGTGAAATTATGCCACGGTATTTTTCACGGTTAACGGCTCGCGGTAATTTTCATTTGCGTTTCACTCTGTTGTGAAAAACGTGCAGTTCGCCGCGCTGCCGGCGAAGAATTACGTTGAAAAATTACAAATACACACGGGACGTGAATTTCGAGGGCTTTATAAATACTCTTCATTACTCAACGTCACTCAATTTCCTTAACCTCATCCGCGCTCTGTCATTCCCCGGAAATCGCGGCGGACCATCTATTACGAAAATTCTGTTTAAAGTTTTTCTGTTTGTCGCGTGTGCACGTACCACACGTGTTCCGGACTGTTGTCGAAAAATCCTCACTCAGATCGCTAATCGAACGTCACTGCAAAAATTCAATGCCGTTCAAATCTACTCGGTGTTCAATGGTTTCAAAGTTAATTGATTCCAGATATTAATTCTGGGATTCTTTTTTTTTGTTTCTGATCGAAGCTTGTGACAGGAGAATTGAAATACCTTTTCATTCGTCGGTCTCGTCTTCGCAAAGGAAAAAGAAACTCAATTTTTAAGACTACGGTGGATATCACGTCATGAAAGAAATTTTTTAGAGACACGTTAAATAACGTTTGAATTTTTGGGAATTAAAAGTACTCTTAGTTTCTCATCCGCTCACGTAACGTGAAAATATCTTTGAGAGGAATGAACTTGGATGGAAGTAGAAGCTTTACGCTTTAAAATCTGACCAAGTAGATTATTATGTGATCTTCTGCGAATGTAATATAACATAATATAATTAATTATCAATATATAATGATTAATAATATATAAAGTGGTCCATTAAAGTGGATAAAAATATCTTTCCGGATTATGATGATGTAAAAAATATTTTTTGCCTAATATTAATTCAAATTATTATCGATAAATTTCACTGTTCAGGACTTCAAGCTACTGGAATAGATTATCACTGACGATGTAACAAGTAGTAAATATCTTTATTTACGTTTGTCGACTGTCGCGTCCTGGCCAAGTTCTACAGTCCTGATAGAGGTAAATTCATATTTCAATTTTCAAGGTTATGTTCTTTACATATCTGAACACGCGATACAACAATAACAAAAAAATATGTGATTATATGAAAAAATATATATTAATGATCTTGAAAAAAATATTCTTACCAGTTACTAGTCTTTTGGATGGACAAACTTTGGATAGTCAATCGTCGAAAAGATATTTAAGTGGCCTCACTTGAATGGACCACCCCGTATAATTTTTCCATCGTTGTGTATGTGTTCAGTTACGCTCCTCACCCTATGTATTTGTACGGTATCACATGTAAATATGTAAGTACAATAGCAGGAGGATCGATGAAAGAGAGAGAAGCTAAAAGTCTGTAGAAACGAAAAGCTTCGAAAAGATAGAGAGAGAGAGAGAGAGAGAGGGAGAGACGAGTCGTTTCCGGCGTAGCGGCCGACGTAGTTTCGTCCTGTTAGCAGCGCGAAGAGCATGCATTGTCCTTTGTTCTAGGTTAGAATACGAGGCTGAGGCGCCCAAGTTGGCACACGGCGGAGGGAACGGGTGCATACGTCATTGTCCAACCGGGCGTTCTGCGGTGGTAATTGTCATTTGATCCCGGTAACTCCCGGTAACTCCTGGTATATGTATGTAGCATCCGCGGTTCCTAGACCGCCTCGCAGACATTCATCATTTACAGACAATTGCCTCAACTTGCATCGCGCGGCGGGCAGGCCAGCGTAACCCTAGGCCGAGGAACATCCTCCGCTGTTCATCGATGCAATATATATTCTGCACACGATCGCTAAGTACCACGCGTCACGCGAGGTAAGATGGCCGCGGCTGCTTGGCTTCACGCATCTGCCGTCTGCCATCTCCCGATCTTTAACCCCGTCTTCGACTTTTCTCTCGTTTTCCCTCCACCGCGATGAAAGCGAAGTAGTTTTCATCTATTCGTCGATTTATTATCGATTTGTACGTACAGCCTCGTTCAGAATTCTCGGGACGGGTGCCACATTTGTATAAAAATAGTTGGACAGGTGTCGCGTAATGAAAACGGTACGATAAATACAAATTGTAAATAATATCGCACAATATGCGATATAAGTTGTTGCTTTTACGTTAAATATATAGAATAAATATAAAACATATTTTGTACATTTATACTGTTAATATATTAATATATTATATTGTTATAATTATTACATAGTGTATATATGTGTTGTATCAGAGTGTATCGTAAAATATGTGTACACGATGACACACAATAAAATACATACATATGATAAATATAAAATATACTTTATATAATACAATTGTTAACATATTAACATATTACATTGTATATTGTATTATTATATTCTTACATAGTGTATATATGTGTTGTATTTGAGTGTATCGTTAAATGTGTGTACATGATAATACACAATGGAATATATACACGTGATAAATATAAAATATTTATATTGTATATTATATTATTACATAGTGTATATATATGTGTTATATTACAGTGTATCATGAAATACGTATACACGATAACACACAATAAAATACATACATACATACGATAAATATAAAACATACTTTGTACAATAATACTGTTAATATATTAACATGCATTTTATATTACTAGATAGTGTATTATATTGCATTGTAAAATATATATACACGATAACACATGGTAATAAAAAGTGTCCCAAGACTTTCGAGTAAGAATGTTCTACCGTTCCTTAATCCATTACACTCTAATCCTTAACAAATGTAGGAACGTAATTCTCTGAGAAATTATTCTAGAAATATTTCAAAAAAAGTACTCTAGCGATCTGTACATATATATATATATGTATATATTTTTGGAGGGGACATCAGCGTCGTATAATGCATGAGTAGCGATTGACGTAGAATGTTGGTTGATTTCACGGGCGAAACGCTGTCGCGTTGTATCGATTATTCATGGCAGGAATCTCGTAAGTCGTTTCGTTGCGTTTGCAATATTCGCCGGGGCTGCGATATTCATGAGGCGGATGGAGAAGTGGCTTCGCCTGAAAATTTCCGAATACAGGTTGCGATAGTTTTAGAACACATTAGGCGTACGGGGAAGCATCCGTCGATGACCTGGATAGATTTAGCTTTGTAACCCGGTCGACCAGTCCAATAAGTCGGATTTTTCCCTCGTGCGAGACGCCAATATTCGTCTCGTCATTACCAGCCAGCCGATTCTCATCGCTGAAATTCTGGAATTTCATTCAGGCGTTTTGAAAGTCACGAGACGTTTCCTTCGCGACAGTGACAGTTTTTAACAAATGAGTCCTGCGTTGTTTAACATTTATCGAGGTACAAAGAGCAACCGTGAACTTTTCAATTCCCATTTGTACGGGCCGCGCGTCCAAATTATACGAGCATTTGTTGCATCAGATCGATAACGAACGCGTGCCCGATTGAAGGTGAAAATGCCACTTCCGACGTGTTGCGATTTTTACCATTTTATTTTTACAAAAACGCGAACAACGCAAATTTTCTAGCACGCCAGCTGTAAAATATCGCCGATAGAGTCACCGTTATTGTTACCGAATTTCCTCCGTAATCCAATCACGCGAAATACGAGATTTTGTTCATTTTTTTCGTTGATGCGGATGATCGCTCGTCACTAGTGCTCGTCGGCGACTATTTGCTACGAGACAATTCGCTGCGAAATTTGTAGCGGATCGTTACTCTCCTCGATCATTAAATTCCCTCCCATTTACTGCTCCCTTTAACACGAACGTCCATTTTCTTCAATTTGCCTCGAATCTATTCGGAACAGCGTGACGTATTCGGAATTTCTAATTTCTGCACAGACGAAAGAGTCTCTTTCTGCGGACGACAGGTCACGTAGAAAATTCATCGACGCGGTACCCCAATCGGTATCTAAACTCGAAACGTAACGACGCGGCGTGTCATCAATCATTTGTTCAGCGGGAATCGATGGTGGAAAGGCAGCGAGAGGCATAGTCTCGCGAAATGCAAATGGTGTGCAACGACGACGTTATCGGAAGCGTTTGTCCGCTAATACCGGTTATAACACTCGACTCGCCGCGCCGCGTTAACCGTAACAAGGTTGGCATACTGCGTTAATTAGTTCACCGTTACATAAATAAATAAGCCGTCCATTATTCATAGGGATCCTGGCGGGCGAGCGCCAGCCGCCTTTATTATTCAAAATCGAAGGAACAACTTTGTTTTCAACGTTATCCTCGTCCTATTTTCTCCCATGCCCGGAGGAATAATACAGCGGCGAGCATTTCCGGGCCGTGCATCGATCAATCGCGCCGCGAACGTTACAGAAGAGCCGTCGCACAGCGGGAATCTCGTAAAATTTTTCCGACGTCCGCCGTTAGAATTCAACGCTTGTCAAAACAATGTCGAACTCTCGTCTTATTATTATTAATTCGTCGATGGGCAGGGATTGCGGCGAGAAACGGCAGATATTTGCAATTAGCGTTGCGAAGAGGCAATATCGACTCTCGCCTGCAGGGGAACGTTCGAAAAAGAGGAGAAAGAAAAATTATCGCGGAACATGCGCGATCGTTTGTTTTAACGACAGTTTTGCAATTCGCAATCTTTTTCGTGCGAATGTTTAAAAAGAGATACGTACACGGTGCCACACAGTCGGGAAAGAGAACGCTCAAGAGTGGTGGATTGGCAGCGAAAGAAAGAGTGGGGATGAGCGTCAACTGTTACATCGATACTTGCGGCGAATTCAAGTATTGTTTACTACGTTGTCCGATTGAAAAGAAATTTAATATTTTTAACATTTTTCTGTTTTCAAATGAACACGTTTGAACTATTTCAAACTTACGTACACTAGGTACTTTTTAAACGACAAATGTGGCAACAATTTCTGATGAATTTCTGTTGCATTATTTACAAAAAAATTATTGCAAATCATTGAAAATCTATAATAGATTATTACAATTCAAAATAATTTTTATTTACTCTTTTTATCATTGTTATTTCCTTTCTGTAATATTTCTATCATAATATTCATTCTTATTATTTAACGTAATTCAGTATCATTATTAATGCATATATTAAGGAAATATTCAATTGTCTCGCTCTCATGCCAGCGAGTCATACAGATCGAGTCGTGATAGAGTGCAGACCGATAGAGAATTGATTGAGTCGTGGAACACGGTTGAATCAAGTGAATGGAAAGACGTGCGTTGAGGTCGATTTGTATTCGTTACCTTTACTTATTGTTTATTCACAAGCACTGTCATTAAATAAATATATTTGCTTCATATTTAATCTCCATATATATATATATATATATATGTGGAATCGCTGGTTGAAGAAGAAGCTGAAAAAAAACTACGCGAACAAACTATGCGAGTCATCGAGTTGCGAGTTCCGAAGCTACTTTTGAATCACGCTGATTGAAACGCCTCAACTTTGCAACCGGACGTTCTGCAAAGTTCTGGACTTTAAAACTAGCAACGTGAGAAACATTTAATCCGCGTGCAGTCGCTCTTTGAATTCGACCATCGGACACTCTTGTCCGCGTGCCAACGAATGTTTAGTCTCCCTGCACATCGGGTTGAATTTATGACAATTCTCGTCAAATCGCAGACACTCGTTGTAGACGTTCAAAACGTTGAATCTCCAGTATCTAGGGCCAGCTCTATAAATATCATCGTAATGTGATAATTTTCTTTATTTGATAAATACGTCCTTCGCGAAAAAGTTTTCCAAGATAACGGAACGGAGCAAACTGTTTCTGAAGAATAAATAAGTATAATTCACTACGATATATTTGTGTTAAACTATGGACAATATGTTATCAATTATTTTATTTATTATTATACGTTGAAGCACACTCAAAAAACACGTGGAGCGTCCGTCCTAGTCTTCTTTCTCAAACAAAAGATCATCGCCGGCGATCATCGATTACGATATCCACAAACTCTGAGTATATGCTGCATATTAACAGATGGCGACATCATTATACAAATGAACTTCTCAACAGTTTCCTCAATTTCAGGATTTCGTGGAACAGGTAGTGAGTTATGAACTTCTGCTTAGAAAATTTAAAAGGAAATTAGGAATTCCTCGTTAAACGACTCTAATTAAAAAAGAAAGAAAAACACCGTGTTTTCTTTTTTTTTTTTTCATCATTTAAAGTCGCATCGAGCGATCATTGTGTGAATTATTAGCGACTTGGTGCTGATTCTTACAATTTATTATAAAGGTTAGACTTAGTGTTGATAAGGGCATTAGTTTTAGGACCGATTCTTCGTCCTTCGTTTGGTTGTCATTCAGACACTATGTTCAGTTTATTAGCGATATATTTCCTGCACTGGACAATAATACGTTCCACTGTGAAATGAAATTTGCACAAGTCACAAATTGGGGGATCCTCTTTGTCGAGGAGATATTGGTGAACAGTGCTTTCTTCTAGCAGAAGTCTGGCAGAAAAATTCCCACCACTATGCTTCTCTCAATAAAATCACTTTTAAAACGTCGGATTTATATACGATGCAAGCTTGCGCTACATCAACTGAAGACTGATGATCGATCAAACTGCAGCTTTATACCATGTAAATTACGAGCTTTTACCATGCAGATTACCATGCCGAAGGTGTTGAGAAAAACTTTCGTTACAGGCGAAAAATCGACAGGCTCGTAGACGGTTGAATCGCTTGAAAAGCGTAGAATCTTCTCGTGTTTTACACAATGATTCTTGGAAATGGGACTATCTTGCTGACGCAATTCGTAGAACACACACTTCCCCACTTAAGCATCCGCTATTGGTCCCGGCTGTGGACGCTTAAGTGGGGACTGCTGTATTTCGAAAGGCGTCGCCTCCTTTCGAGCCGAACAGCGAATTGAATTCGAGGTGAGTCGAGCCGACCCGAATGAATTTCAATTCGATGCCCCACCGAGGCAAATTTGAACCGAAGTAGCCGCGGGGTAATTTGAACGACGGAGTGACCTCGAACTTACTGTTAGAATTTCATGGGTGTAGGCGCGTATGGATGCTGGTGGCGGGAGACGAAACGCGAACAATTAGCGTGGCAGCGATTCGGCGCGCCGTCAGAGATAATTACGGCGTGGAGAGGGTCGGCGGTGGCTCCGAATGCCACGGTAGCATACATTTCTCCGGCTTATGAGATGTCGGACATCCGTGCCAATTTCGACCGACTGACTGGGAGGATGCAAGCATTTCACCACGGAGGAGGAGTTCGATTCTATCGTTTCGGCATTTCTAGTATTAACCCCCCTTCCACCTGGCATCGGGGTCTCCAGTCGATAGCTATGCGCTCGAAAACCATCCTTACTCGATTCTACCTCCAGACGAAAGCCGGAGCTAATTTCCCTGAATTTCGACCGAAGTCGCAAACCCGTGTATTTCGCGACTCGGCCGCGACTCAATCCGAAATCGATTGTCTCCAATCAGTGAAGCGATTTAATTGCGATTGCCCCGGCAACCGAAACGCGTGCACGTTTTCGAAACGTGCCAAATCTGAGTCGTCGTCGCGCTCGCGAATCTTTGCGTCGATTCCGAGAGATATGAAGTTTTGAAGGATTTTCAAATTAAACGAAAAGAAAAAAAAAGAGAGAGGGAGAGATATTCAACGGCCATCGGATATAGTTCGAATAATTATCGGCCTGCTGATACATTAGCGAAATCTCTTCACTCGTGAGCTGTGGACGAGTGAATTTATGGTCACGCTCGCGAGAAATCGGGTCAAGTCCTAGAAGACAATGGGACGCGTCATTTAAATTAATTAATTCAGAAATTCGTGAACGTCCTGTCGATCCGTTAATTAACAAGCTGGCCAATTTTATTTCACCGCGACCAGGTTGTCATATTACCCAATTAAAATACAAGCCTGACAGATGATATCGGTGGCGAGTCGTGTTTGAAACATTCAACATCTTTGACAGCTTCAGATTGAAAATTGTTAAGTTTAACAGGTTTCAATTTTCGTATCGAACGCTATATTATTGCCAAGAGGAAGCTCGTTTGATTTTTTTTTTTTTTTTTTTTAATAGAAATAATGAAGGATTTATCTGCGCTGCGGAACAATCGTTCCATTCGGATGTTTCGAATTTTCCAAGAATTCCAGAGCTGCAAAGCTGCGAGATAATAACCAAAGTGAAAAAAAATAAAAGAATAAAAGGAATTCCGACTTCTCTGGTATTAAAATTGCACTCGAGTTTTTGCATTTTTAAGCTTAAAGAGGCTACAAGTGACGCTGTAAATAACCCAGATTACTGATCCAGTATTCGAGCATTGATATTCAGCCTGCTGGAAGACTCCGCTGCCCAAATTGAGCTATTCGAACCATCGACGAATTCTTTTCTCCGTGATCCTAATATTCCAGAAATGACTACCTACAATTTAATAGACGCGGCGAATCTCGATGCTCTACTTTCGTAGCTTGGAAAATGATCAAACCGACGAATATATATACATATATCTTTCAATGTACAATTTCCTACTCTTTTCTAAGCTGTACATACATATTTCGACAGTGAAGAATATAACTGAATACGCAACGATGAAAAATTGTCGATAATTTAAATTACAACCACATTCTCCGTAATTACAAATTACAAATTCGAATGAAAATTGTATGACAATCTACTTTGTCTCTTTTTAAAGGGCTTAGGGCTTCTACTTTGACTGCCTCGACAGTGAGAAAGTAAAAATTGTAAAACATTAAACATTTCGCAACATCTGTGATGTTGAAAAATTGAAATTTTTTTCTTCACAACGATCCCTTAAAATCTTGCTGATCTCGACGATTTTTTCCTGCCATTTTATTGGAACGTTAGAGTTACGAAATTTCTTGAAATAACGAAATTTCTTGAATTTATCTTGCTCGAGGTTTAATAAAACGACGAAAAATTGAAATCGTACAGTAAATTTTAAGGAGTGTAGAGAGGAAACTTCAATCTTCGAGACCACGATGTAAATAAAATTTTTTACTGTTTTTACACACGGGTAAACTTTCACAATGTTTTTCAAAGAAAAGACAAATTTTCCATTTGCTGCACGTTGTCTTGTGAAAAAAGAAATGAGCTCATTACCAAAGTAGAAAGTTCAGAGTGCTTCAAAGTGAAACCATGTATATTGCATAATTTGTACACTTGAAGAAATATAACTGGTATAATTTCTTTTCAAGTTACAACAATTACAACAGTTTAAAGTATCGTCATTTAAATTAATTGCGGTGCGAAACTGATTGCGCGAAAACAATTTGTATGCCAGAAATAGTGTTGGTAATATGGTGAGAAAATTTTTAGAGAAAAATCAAATATTCTATATTCTGCATGCAAATACTCGATAAAGTAAATAATGTGCACTTTTCTATATTAATTTTCTTATTAATACTTTTATACAATTACATTTCATACTTTATTATTTCACTATATAAATATAATTGTTTCATACTTGGAATTTAATATTCATTCGATTTATGATGAAAAAAGTATATGGTCCAGTTAGAAAAAAATTGATACGCTATATTTCCCTTAAAACCACACAACTTTCCTATTAAACAATTTTTCATTAGACGCATAATTTAAGAGTGTACAAGTCACGCTCTTACGATTCACCCTGTACATGTTGAAAAATTCCACGTGTTCAGTGACGCACGTTTGCTCATCACGCGTGTCGTGACAATTCACGCGGTAAATCTTTCACAATCGTGGCGTGTTATCGCGTTAAATTCACCGACAATTCAAAGATCTCGTGGTGCACGCACGCACGTACGCGGCGTTCGATATTATACGCCGGGGTCAAAGTCTAAGGCGGATAAGTTTAATGGACCGCGACAAAGCGAGCCTGTTTGTCACGGGATCGTGCGTAGCGTCGCGTAACCTGACAACATTACAATTAACGCGGCCAACGGCTTGTTATTCGACTACTTAACGCGCGTTTACCGCGTGCGCTATGGTGGTCCCTATCACGCGGCCTGCTCGAGCCAAATGAAGTTTCAACGCAATTACAGAGACGCGCAGACGGGTAACAAGGACGCAGCGGATCTCCTCTCATACATTTACGCTTGGTTTCATTTCGCGTTACCGCGACGTTATCGTTTCCACGACGATTCTCCCCTCTGTCCTCCTCTCTCTCTCTCTCTCTCTCTCTCTTTCTTCCTGATTTTCTCTCCTTTTCGCTCCCTCTCTCGTTCCCTTCCCTTTTTTTGCGCTCGTCGCGCCATGAAATAAACATAAAATTAAATTGGACCCAGCCAGGACAGGGATTTCTCGGACCGAGAGAGAGAGAGAGAGAGAGAGAGAGAGAGAGAGAGAGATCGAAAGAGAAGAGCGAGAGGCGGTAACAATTTCACCACTAGTCCGGACAATCGCGAAAAATTATCGTGACGATCAAATTTCTGGGACGATTTAGCCGTTAATTGGCAGACGGCAGCGAGGGATCGCAGATGCAGCGAGTTTCTTCGAATGTGGCTGCGTGATAAGCGAGAGAGTATCGTGCGGTTCTCCTCGGAGGGTGAACACTCGTAGGTTGATTCTAGAAATCTAATTTGATTCTGCACGTTCCGCTGCAAATTTTCTCCCCGCACCACAGATACATACTTTTGAAAGTTGTTGAATTTGAATCTAGATATTTGAAAATAGATGGCTGATATTTTCGTGCAAACGGGCGCAAAAGGTTTCATTGATCTTCGGCTCGCCGTGGAGTGAATAAAATCCAGCTTGTTGATTAAATTCAGATGGTTGATATTATTTGGAAATTCGAATTATTTCTGTTGATATTGATTTCCTATCATTCAAATTTTTATGACGTTCCATTATCGAAAGTAACGAGATCGGACCTCCGATTACTTCAATCTGGTTTCTAATATCGTCACGAGTATTTTCGATCTGATCTCAATTTTGTGAATTGTAGAAAGAGAAAGCCGGAAGAAACGTGCAACGTTCTAGATTTGTCTGGAATTATGACTTTTAAAAAAATATCCAACGACAACTATGTTAATCTATTTGCGTCACGAGGAAGAACGAATAATAATGCCCTTATATATAATATTATATACTAATAATTTTTGTATAATATAATATAATATAATTTTTATAAATATTTTATAAATATTGTATAATATAACTTTTATTTTATATTATATTATAATATTATATATAATAATAATTTTTTTTTATATTATAATTATATATTTTATATTATTATATTATAATATTATATATAATAATAATTTTTTTTTCATTACGTTTAAGTAGGAAATTTTCAAAAAGGGAAAAAATTCTTCGTATTTATCCTATGTTGGCACAAAGTTCAATGCTCTGTAATACAAAATAGAAACAGAAGCATAATGAAAATTGTGTAAGAGAGAAGAAATCTCAAAGATGTTATTATTTCCTTTATAGAGCTCGAGACATTCCTATTTATTCTCACTGCACGCGCATGTAAATATTCTAATGATAACGATCACGAACATTGAGCGTATATATACGCTAATGATGCAGACATAAGGTGGAGCAAAAGTCACTTCCTACTAAAATAAATCTGTAATTTTCTGATTATTATAGGAGTACAGATTTGCGAACGTTCAACATTTGAAAGAAATAATTTTCAAGACAATGAAAAAGAAATCATGTTTGAGTTTAAATTTAATTTAAAATTAATAAAAGTAGCTTTTATTTCTTACATTTTGACGTTTTAAAGAAAGAAAATAAATGGGAAGACTCTTGCAGGTTAAGCAACACGCGCGACACGAACCAATCATTGTCTTAACAATCACGTCGAACGACATTCTCGAGCCAGCTGGAAAATGGGAAGATTGAAAATTCCGCGTGACGCGTTGTTGTTTGAACGATATCGAGGCCTGACTTGCGACTCGACGCTGCAACACCGCCCGATCCAAACACACGTCCAGATTTTCCACGTCACGGTCCATCGTTGTTTACGCTTCGGCTCAAAATTTGAAACGTCTCTCCGTATCGTGGTACGCGAGAACGCGTCGTCCAGGATTTCTGTTTTTTTCCTCGTTGAAGTCTCCCTCGATCGTTCGAGGCCGATATTTTCACGCGGACGGCGCCATTTTTTAGCACGACGTTGAAACTTGTTTATTCGCGTGCTGGCACACAAAAGATGTCAAACATTCCCCAAGCGTTGAATCGTGAATTTGGCCTGTATTTCTCGTCGCATTCTGCGATTTGACAATTCGAACGGAAAAAGCGAGTCTATTTTTCTATAAGAAGACACCCCGAATCTTTTAACCCCTTGCAACTATTCTTCCCAGATAAAGACAATATTTGATAACTTAATCTACAATAGAATAAATTCTATTCAATTGCAGTTCTATTTCGACTTTTCCATAATCGCTGTTTTAAAACTGGTGCGATTTCTCGTGTTTCGCTGTTAAATCAAACGCGAGACTTGTGCCAGCGAAGACGTCGTGACGTCGAATTGAATGGGATCGGAAGGAACGAATGCCACGCGGAAGAAAAGAAAATGGACGAGCAGCTTTGTGCCGCGTCCATCGTCGTCGCTAACCATCGGACAAGGCAATAACAGTGTTTTTAACTCGACTAACGGATTTTGCTTCAGTTATTTATTCAGAATTCCATGAAGATTAAAGAGCTTGTTAGATGACGGGGGATACCCTCTCCCTATAATGGCACCCTTTTCTCCCATTGTTTCTTTCGTTCCGTCCACCGGTCGGACAACGAAAGGCAGCGAAATTGAAGAAACAATGCAGTCCTCTTTGAGCTGCCGGTGGCTCAAAGTGGTAATCAAAATGAACGCGAAAAAGTTTCTCGTTCTGGAAAGAAATTAATTTCGCCCCTTTGATGCAATTTATTAGTTTCGTAGGCAGAGGCCACGGGGGTTGGAGGGGAGGGTGGGCGCAATAACGTTCCGTTTTCTTTCCTCCAGCTACCGAATTTAATCAGCAACGAGGATAGGTAGGCTGCCGGCTTTCGTTTCACGACATTTCTCTCCTCGCGCTCGAGTGGCGAAACTCGAAAGGCGAAAAGATAAAAAAGAAGAAGACCCTCTCGCGTGTCAATGATTCTCGAACGAATGACAAATTAATCTCTCGTCGCACGAGATACAATATGTACGTACTCTAATCTATTTCAGAGACTGATTCTACAAAAGTACTATCTCCCCTTGTTAGTCGGTTATCGGTTACACGACAAACTGTCGTATGACGTGATGATAAATTACTCGCTGCCTAATACGCGCCGCTAAAGACTAAGTCTACGCAAGCACAATTTCCTAAACGTACATACACCGTCGGTTTCAAAGTTTCGAGCGACTTATTTGATAAAATTTCAATTAAAAATGCCTTTTACTACGGCAGAAATGTTTCCCGATCGTTTAATACTGTGGAGGCGTGCGTGCTAACAGCGGCTTTATGATTCTCAACGTTTATATTACGTAATGTTTATATTACGAATAATGTTAGTTTTATCATTTGATTGTATAAACTCACACTGATGCTACAACTATGATAAATCTAATGTTAGTGAAACCTGACACGAAAATTACGTAAAATAAACATCCACGCGTCCAGAAGCATAAAGTCGCTGTTAGCACGCATGCGTCCGCACTGTTCATTGATCAAGAAGCTTTTTTGCCATTTTGCAAAAGAACTATTACAGGTTCCTATAAAAGTAGTCATCTTCATGGTAAGTAGAATACAATACAAACAAAAAAAAAGAAAAATTGAGATTCAAGGTCAAAATTACATAAGATAGACATTCACGCGTCCAGAACCATAAAGTCGTTGTTAGCACGCATGTATTTTTCGAGTAATAGATAGATTCTTCGAGAAAGTTCAACCTTCGTAAAATATAATGAAGAAAAATATTTTTCAACCTTGAAATGCAAGATCGAGGTCAACTTTGCGGCAGGTTCTATCAGTCTCTTTATAGAGATTCATTTATGACAGCCACGAACGAATTTTCCTTCCCACCCTGTGTGTAAAATCATTTAACGTAGGTGCAGAAGAACACGCGACTAGTCGTTTACAACCCTCCCAATTGCATTCTACCAATATTTATCGCCGAGAAGTATTCGAACGGCGAGTCACCGTGCAGGGCGTGCATTCAGACACGGTTGTCGCGTGTTTAAAATATTTGGAAGCGCACGTGCGAGCGGGCAACTCGCGTTGTCGAGCCAGGGGAAGCGTAACATTGAAGAATTCACGCGGCCGCGAAAGCGTCATTCATTCGCGCCGCATTGCGAATGAGACGGCGGTTTCCACCGCGAAGGTATGAATTCCAGCGTTAACAACTTGCCGCCTCGCGCATTTCGCGAATCCTTGAATACCGTGGAGAGAAAGAGACACGAAGAGGAAAAGAAATTACTCGTGTCTTTCTTCTTCGACGAACGCTGGCTATAATATCTGGCTTTGAACCTGTTTCATTTTTTTTTTTTTTTTTTTTTTTGGACGCAACATTAACCAACTTTGACCAACGAAAGCAAAAGGAAGAGGCAGGAGAATGTTAATTGATGAACTTTTTAACGAAGTTTCGAGCGAAATATACAAATCACCCTGCAGCGAGCATTGTCGCAATTTAGTAATTACTTTCGCGGGAGTAATCGGGGGAGATTAGTTTGTAACTTGTACGTTCTTTCAAAATGCACGATGTCGGAGCGAGAGGGTAGTTGCTTAGGAGCTTGTAAAGTTTCTGATCGCAGGGGAAAGTATAATTCACATACACTGCCGATGAGAAGAACGGAGAGACGTCTGAAGTACGGAAAACAGAATGACTGAAACTCTGATGGCTCGTGCCGTGCCGAAATTTTCGGATTCCACCCTGTGGACGTAGAGACAAAGGGGGAGGAAAACAAAACGATAGGAAGAGAAAACGCGAGAGAAAGAGAGAGAAAGAGAGAGAGAGAGTAGGGGGGAGAAGCCCGGTTGAAAAAGCATCGAATTTCAGCGAACGACGCGAAAGGATCTTAGCAGCGCAGCGAGTCCCGGCGGAGTGTATTCTCCGGCGGGTCGCCAGCAAAATCGATTATGCCCGAAGCTCGAAGCTCGAAGAGAAAGAGAGAGAGAGAGAGAGAGAGAGAGAGAGCCGTCGGACACTCGTTTTCGGGAACAAACAAAAAACTGACGACGCTGAACCGTCGAACCGGGGGCTTCTGTCTCTCTGATATGCAAACGTAAGCTTCGCTCAGGTGTATGTACGTATGTATAATAAGAGGGTCCGGCCAGATGCACAGGATTATTGCTGCACCATCGTGACCCGACGTATATACATATCAGATGGTGGTACAGCGTGCCGACGTGGGCGAACGAAGGCGTTGGTGTGCGCTGGCAGCGAGCGAACGAACGAACGAACGAACGAACGAACGGTGCTGGGGGTGTAGTTCCGAAAACGGTTGGTTCGAGGCGCGGAATAGAGCCGCGGGTGGGTACTTTCGAGCCCCGAAAGAGCGAGAACGGAACGACGAACGAGGACGACGATGAAGAGAAGGAGGAAGAGGAAGAGGAAGAGGAAGAGGAAGAGGAAGAGGAAGAGGAAGTGGAAGTGGAAGCGGGAGAGGGTGAGACAGAGAGGAAGAGGGAGAGCGTTAGTACGGTTTCGCCCGAATGCATCGATAGCACTGTGCCCTAGTTTCACGCTCCTCTCTCTCACTCTCACTCTCTCTCTCTTTCTCTTTCTCTCTATCTTTTTCTGCCCTCCCTAGCGCGTTTCTCACCCCTCAGCCCTTCGACCGTCATCCAACCGCTATCCCTTCTTCTCTCTTTTCCATCGTTCCTCGCGTCCCGTTCCCGCGCCCTTCAATCCACCTTCCCAACCCCCCAAACCCACTCTCGACCATCGCGCGCTTGTCCTCCCCTTCGTCTCATGGCCGCTTGCTGCGGATTTATAGGCAGCCTTATCGCTACATCCGCACCTTCGATAGACTTACGACGATGGGGACGCAGTTTCCAAAATCTTTGGAAAATACGTGTCGCGTGCTATACTACGCGCGAGTGGTTGGCGTACCGTGTGTGAGGACATTCGGATTCGCTGCTTTTCACGCCATTCAGATGGAGATCTATGCGCATTCGTGTGTAGATACACACAGTGGTTAAGCTGAAAATCCTCGATTTACGCGGCACTTTTTACGGCGCGATATCAATTCACGCTGCCAGAAAATATATATTTCTCTAGAATTTTTACAAAGTTAACACCAACGAGGAAAACTCGTAGCGTTTGTTTTCCCACTGGCCGGTTGTGATTATTCAGCGATGTTAGCACGTCGAATTTATGGAAAGCAAAAGACAAGTCTGAGAACAAATCATTCGAAAAAATAAACATTAAGAGTGCAAATGAAGTCGAACTTGCAAGTATTTTAAGCGACAAGGATAACGAGTTTGTGCCAATTAAAAAGAAAAGGTTGATTGTCTCGAACAATAACGAATAATAAAATTTACTTTTGTTTTCTGAAATATCATTATCATTATTATTCTTTTCTGTTAATCTATGTTTCTATAACTTGCACCAGCTTTTCTTTCCAATACTTTTTTTTTTAATTTTTTAATTTATGATTAACGTCGTATCTACCTTCTGGTCATTAGCGACGGCTAGGTACTGTTTCCTTCTTTTCAAGACGATTATATCCTATGGTAGATGTTAGTCTCCTTTAGATAGTTTAGGACATTTTCTATGTGTTTCTGCGATGTCAGAGCTGCCGGTGAAGTTATTTTGTATTTTTGTCTTTGAGCGTGGTACTCGCCGCATTCAAATAGAAGATGATGGGTTGCGTTGGACATACATTCGGGGTTCTGTTTTTTTAAATAGATACTCATGTGTGAGTTTGCCGTGTCCTGTTCTAAGCCTTGTCAGGACTATCCTTTCTTTTCTTTTCATGTTGTGGGTAGGCGTTGTTTGATAGAAATCTTGAGTTATATAATGAGTTTTTTTTTTTTTTTTTTTGGAAGTGTTTCATATTTTGTTCCATGATTGTTTTCCGACATGATGTAATGTTAAAAGAAAGTCTTAATGAGGAATTCGTCTTCGGATGACATCCGACGAGGGCGATGTTGCTTCTTTGGCTGGTGGGATGGAACCCAGGCGATAATTATGTTTTTGTTATTGTTGGTAAGGTACGCAAAAATATGTTGAATATTTGGAATGGTATCACATTTTGTTTTACTATTTATGTTTTCCATTACTCTGATTACGCTCATGGAGTCTGTAAAAATAATGGACGATTGAGTATTGTTGTTTTGTTGAAAAGCTTCGAGAATTGCACAAGCTTCAGCGGCTTTTGGAAGATGAAATTTTTTACGCATGTTTCCACAGATGATGAGAAATCCAACTGCCTGGTCAGTTTTAGATGCGTCGGTGTATACTTTTCGATGGTTTCTTCCGATATTTTGTTTTCTTTTCTATCGACAAATTCTATTTCTACGCCATTCGATTTTCGCGACTTGCGTTCAACGAATGGACGGATGCACTTTGTAACGCGACACGAGGATTAGACGAAACCGATATCGAAGAATTGATCGATTGAAAGGAGGCACGAGCAAGAGTCGAATGCAAGGCAGAGAGTTCGAGTCAAACATCGAGAGTTTGATTTGTTTAATATCACGGGGACATATTTAGAATTGGCAAGCTCTCTCGCCAAGTTGATTAACGTTTGGTTTGCTTAACCGTCGTAAGATTCGGGTGACTCTGGACATATCGTTGACGCGATTCGACGCTAAGCGAATTAGGTTAGCGAAGCGGGTTTAAGACGCTCGAAGTTCGAGTCTGGGACAAGAGAGGTCGCGGAACTTTTTGCCAGAGTGCAGCCTCCGTGTCCAATCGCCGCACAGCACAAACTTGCATATTTTGTCAAGTCCCGCAGGTATTGAAAGTTTGGAAATTGTTTGGCCCGGAACTTACAAGATTTTGAAATCCCCTTTCAGCTTGGAGATTTACAGGGCTCAAGTTGCCACCGTACTTTTCGTTCATTTCGTCGCGAGATTGCAAATGTAATTAGACGTCTTGATCAATTGGCCCGAAACGTACGAGAAATATACACGCTATATCGTGCTCTGAGAGTTGCCCATTGGAGAGAAAGTAAAGAAAAACAAGTCCAGTAAAGCGTTTCAACCGACGATTGTACAGGGTGTTTCACCATGCCACCTGAATATCTTCTCCATCAGTGACGAGTAAGAAGAAGAAGAATTAGAAAGTTTATTAGAATCTCGCTCAACATTAATTTAAGTTTCATTAATTTAAAAATTTTGAAGTCAATTGAATGTCATATCATGAACATGCTTGAACGTACTCTTTCACGAACTACGGGTGATGGAATAGAAAAAAATACACGTTTTCTACATAAAAAAATGGCCTTGAAAAAGAAACATAAGAAAATGACATTTTTAAAGTTCCTCCATCCGATTCGTCTATGCAACCAGTTTAAGTTACGTCAAGAACGATTCTCTTACTATCGCTCATGAAGAAGATATTCGGGTGGTCTGGTTTTCGTGAAACACCCTGTCTATATATATATATATATATATATGTATAACCTCAACTTTTACAGGGGAACTGCAAAGACCAAGCGGTCGACTGTCCTCGAAAGAGTCGAAAGAGTCGATGATCCCAGCCCCTCTGAAATTCAAATAACTTTCGTTAACCCCGGGCTCATTTTATCCATATTGCATTTCGTCGTCGACTTACAGCGGCCATTTGCATTGTACCACTTGGCCCTCGCTTATCAACGAATCCGCCCAATACACTGAACCTGTCGCAGTGCAGGAGACCCGAGTTCTCGGATCGAGGCGCAGCCAGTGATGAAAGTTTTGCACCTCTGCCACGAGAAATGGCAACCCGCGCTCTTCGGACGTGATTCGCGAATTCGTTGCTTTTTGCACTTACGTGCACGACTCGACTCGTCGATCCAACGTATGTATTTTGTCTCTAAGTAGGCCCGATTTCTCTCTCCGATGAAAGGAGTTAGAGAAGATCGTTTCAGAAACCAAACGCTGGATTCCTCAGATATTCTGCGAGCCACCTGACCAAATATAACGGGCGTATCCGATCGAGTCGCGAGCCCGATTACAATCAACTAATAGCATTTGTGATTAAAGCGGGGATCGCTTGGTGTTACGTAAACACCGGGACAGGTGATTATGGGATTGGTCAACAATTAATTTCTTGCTACACTTGCCCCTGCGATTTCGGTTATTGCGTGTTCTTATCGGCGGGAATGATTGGTCACACGTTCGTAATCACTTGATCTTGCGATATACACACGCGTGTATCTGTTAACCGATCCCGATTGTTCGTTCGATCGACACGAAATATTCAGAATTAATAACTCGGCCGACGTTGCCGCAAAACGAACGGATATCTTAAAAAATATCCAAGTTGAAGTGTATGTGATTCTTTCGTTTCTCGAAATTGTATATTTCGATGAAGATTTTTATAAAAATGAAATTAACAGGTTAGTCGAATTGACCTCTCGCCGGCGATGGGCGAAACTGTTATTCCATTTCTAATTAAACTTTTCGCCTCGGCGCCGTTTTAATCGTTAAACTTTTCATCCCCCGCGGGGGGAATAGTTATTTATATATCAATTTCAAAAAGTAATTAATAACGATGATTCAACATTAATCGATACGTAAATTTTAGTCATTCAAATTGCAATTGTAATAATTTCATTTTAATGTTAATGTTACCACCGATTTGAATAATCCTTCCGGACAGAATCGGCCAACGATTATTTCCGATATTAATTGGATACACGATATCAAAAAAAAAAAAAAAAAAAAAAAAGAAAAGGAAAAAGATTATTAAGTCTGTTTGAAAGCGGCTGGGCAAAAATAGCTTGTGGAACCTCGAACGAGTTATCTCTCACAAGACCGCAGTCCACTCTTTAAAATATCATGCGAAATCCTATTATCGCGGGCATTAACTTTTCTTTATAATGCATTCGGAGGTCCTCTAGACAATTGTACGCCGACGAAACCTACTCTGAAGGCAAAGGGCGCCGGTATAATTAATCATCGCGAGGTTAGGATGTCCGACACATTTTATATCGAAAGGAACCGTCTCAAGAGGGGCGGCATTAAACCACCGAACGCGACAAAAAGGACTTCCACGTGCAATGGAAAAACGAGTCATTCCTTTGGCCGCGTCTATAATCCCGTTTCTATTAATGCTTATTTCAACAAAGCAAGTGCCCGCTGCATAAAAGTCTCGAGCGTTTATCTGTCCTGTCGCGAGTCGCGCCGCGCCACTCGATCTTTACAGTCTGTCTAACAAACCTGCGACTTCAAAGCCGCGCATTACAACAGACATACTGCGGATTTTCATGAAAACAGACGGGAAAATTCGTAGAATGCGTATAACATGATATAAATACAGATTTTGTAGATTACACTTTAAATTAACCTTTCTGCAAATTAAGTTTCTCTACAAACTTGTTTCTTCAAGCCAACAAAAATAAAATCCAATGTAAATTCATTGCTTCGAAATAAAAATTTTATTGCGTGTATGCAGTGATACTTGAGCGAAAAATAAAATCGGTATAAAATACTGATTTAATACTAAGAAAGTATTTATATAGGTAGTTTTTATATTAGCCGATTGTTTTATATAAGTCTTTATATTAAGTACTTGTATACTTATAATTTTTATATTATATTAAGTATACTTATAATTTTCATATTAAGTTTTATAACTTATATACTTTATATTAAGTACTTGTATACTTATAATTTTTATATTTATATTAAATACTTGTATACTTATAATTTTTATATTTATATTAAGTACTTGTATACTTATAATTTTTATATTAAGTTTCATAACTTATATACTTTCAATTTTGTATTAAGTACTTGCATACTTTCAGTTTTTCAATACACGTACTCATATATTAATTATGACAATTTGCAGGAGCGATAGTTGCAACAGAATGATTAACGTTCGTAGTGTGAAGGAGCAAAAATGTTATAATGTAATTTTTAAAGAAGCTTCTTGAGTGTAGCGTATCGCTTTTACTTTTGAGTTGCCCACAAGGTGAATGTAATCTGCAAAAGGGGTGAATTTGGAGCGTGAAATCCGCAAAGGAAATTTAAAGCGAAACAAGAAGCAGCTGTTGGGCAAGATGCGCTTAAAAATATTGGCCAAATAAGAGAGAGAGACACAAGGGCTTAAGATCGGTTCGAGATTGACAACTCTATGGCATCGATTCACGATGTTGCATTCGAGATCCGTAGCATGCAAATCGCTCCCAATTACTGAGAGTGGCGCGCACAGGCCACCGACAAGCTTTCATTTCGGTATCGTTTCCGGATCGCTGTCCGCGAACATCGGTCGACGTTCATTACGGAGCTGATCGCGACGTTAACAAGACGCTAATTAAAAATCAGTCGAGAATCTCACGAGAGGCAGTTGTTTCGTTCCTCTCGTATTTCAACGTCAACTTTTACGTTACGCAGGTTGTTGAGACGCGAATTTGTTTCGTTGGCTTCTACCGTCGGTTTTCGATAGATAACGCCAAGTTCACGTTCATTTTGGAGGTTTGCTCCTTCTAATTGATAAATATTACGAAGTTTATCAATGCAACTATTATTTATTTATATATTTCGAGTTTATATATAACGATGTGATTCTCCGAGTGATTGCTTCAACAACCTTTTTACAACTGAAAGTCTAATATTATTCAGTACTACAGTAGTCCTCACTTAGGCGTCCGCCGCCATTAATTCCTGGAATTGGAACTATCTCCACTCTAATATAACTTTTAAATTATGCATCCAATGAAAAATGATTTAATTATATATCAATTTTTTCTGAGTTTCCACACATCATTTTTATTTTCTTCAAATTGGATTATATATTATTTTTTATTATGTTAAATTCCAAGTAAAAAAAGTATTGATTCGAAACCTAATGAAAACTGTATAGAGCATTAGGACCATTTGCGTGCCACACATTAATATTGAAACCCCTCAACACACACAACATATTGACACTCCATATTTTAAAACCTCTTTTAAAACCACACAACTTTTGTATTAAATAATTTTAAAATTATTTCAGGTGTAAAAGTTCCGTGAATTTCTTCGGCGCCAATTCGCAGAATACAGCTAAAAATTCTATTTGAACGTCCGCTTTCGATCTCGACTGTGGACACTTAGGGTACTACTGTATTTCATTCTCTTCCATTTTCTTTTGCTATCGTACAACAGTACTTCCCCCCCCCTCTAATTTTACCGCGTGAAGGTCGTATTTCGAGCGAATGTAACTCTTTCCTTCGTTTGAATATGTTTCGAGTTCTGTATTCTTATCTTGGCTGGGAGTCAAGTCATCAGATTCAGTAAATCTTCACGTGTTTGGCCGCAAGTCGAAAGTTGGATTGTTCAGAACTGGCTAGAAGCTTGGAACGACTTCTACTTTCCCTCGTAATAACAAGTTATACGTATCAGAGAAGCAACAACGCGTCGATCTCACTAATTTGCGCCTCGTAGAACTCGGCGTTCGTCGCGAGCACCCGTGGCAAGCGCAATTAACGCCTAATGTATTCAAACGCGGCACCGTTTCCCATCGATCCGCGTGCCCGCGTGTTCGAAAACTGGAACAGCAGGGAAAAATCGTATGCAATCGGTAGCGAAATGGATCCTCTCTTTCACCAGCCGAAAGGAATCTCCATAATTCTCGCGTGCGGGCGCGGCGCACCCTCTCTTTCATCCCATTTCGGTTTTAACCGAGACTTAAGGATCCTCGTTGATCAGCGATTCTCTGTTTGAACTAGCATAACCTATTTTCCCAGACGAGTTGCTGGCCCCTGATAATGATGAAATGGATCGAAAGACGCGAAAGCGATGAAGAAGGAAAAATATCGAAGTGAGGGGGAGGAACGAAGCGTCGTGTTTCTTGGCGCGCGACATCGACCTCGTCGACGAAACGAGGAACGGCGCATCTCGAGGAAAAGCGGGCTTTACTTGGTGCCGAGTTTAATGGCTGTAGCGAGTGAAGTTGCTGGTCGATCCGAAGAAACGACCAGCTTCGCTATAAATTCCAGGTAAGCCGAGGTTTACGGGCGCAGTTTAAGGCGTCTATCCGCGGAAAACAAACAGCCCGCGAAATTACCATCTCCGTTTCGTTCATCGACGCGAGATTGGAATCGAGCCTGGTGTCTGTCGATTTTCTGGCCAAAGCGACGGTACAATTGTAGACGAGGACACGAAGCTGTGTTTAATGTAAATACAGGGTGTCCCCATTAGTTAGTTAGTTAGGTGTAAAAATGTATCGAGGAGAAAAAATTTTTTCCATCGAAATCTTCTTCTTTTCGAGAAAATCGAGTTTACACAAGATGGGCCAAAAATTACTTCTTACTCAAATAAATCTGTAATTCTTTTATTATATGTACTTTTGCAGATTAGAGTACACTAATTTAAGGTTTTGTTTGAACTCAAATTTAATTTGAAATTAACGAAATTAGTTTATTCTTATATTTTCATATTTTATTTAAAAGAAGAGCAAGTAGGAAGAAACTTTTGGACCATCCTGTACTTTAATTTCGCTAATTCCATATTGGACAGGCGCGAATAATCGACACGAGGATATTCTAATTGTAAGCGAAAAAATAAGTAAAATGTGAAATATTTTTTCGTTTAAGACGATGCTTTCGAGTAAAATAAATTTTCAATGTAATTTTCGTTAAAATTAAATACACGTGTACTTGGTAAATCTACAAACTCGACTTTTTTTAAAAATCATCCAAATCATCTTACAGAAAAATTGTATTCCACGTTTCTTACTTATTTTCGCACTTGGAAATTATTCTTGTCAATTATTCTTTCCTGTCGCGTCTAGAATTGGTTAAGTGCAGGTATACTCAAATATACTATTTACTATATTACATACTCAAATATACTACTCAATTTTTTCGAAAACGAAGGCTTCAATGAAAAAGTTTCATTCTTTCTTCTCCACACATTTTCACATGTGGAATCTATCGATCTGCCAGTCTGATCAGATTGATCAAGAGTCGCAGGACATCTTGTATACATAGTTAGTGTCAGAGAGTTGCACATACATGTGTAATCAACTTATAAAATTGGACAAAACTTTTTGAAAATTACAGAATCTAGATCTCTTTTGAAACACTCTATTCATCAAAAAAAGATAGATACATTTAACTTCACAGTTTGTTAAATGAGCAATTTTATTTTCGCCGAAAGGGGGCTGTTTTTTCACAAAAAGATGTCCGTGTCACGCAACGACAATCTATTCGTACATCGTACGCTCGCCAAATATATCTATTCGTGCATCGTACGCTCGCCTCTCTGTGGATATGCGCAGTTTCGAAGATATTAATGCAGGCGGAGTAGCGGCAGTGATAGCCGGTGTAAAGGCAACTCGACGCTAGGATTACAAGTGAATAGCGGATCCGACGCAGTGCATCGCGATCGCCTCGTGGAATATCTTGGCAAACTCGAATGGGGACCTGTACCTCGAGCAATCCACCAACTTATTGGTCGTCCCATTTCGCCGTGGTAAATAACCATCGGTGGCAACGCCGAGTTATCGATGCTACGTGAAAATGAGAATCAATAAACGCGAGGGCAAAGATATTCCCCACGAGAAATATATCGCGTCTTAATCATTTAACACCGCGTTCTAACCACGACTTCGTTACATACACGCATGCATGTAACGTTTATATTTCGAATAATGAAAATATTTAGTTTCATTTGATTCGATAATTTAGACTCACACTAGACGCTACAACCACGATAAGTCAAATGTTAGTGAATCCTAATCCAGTAAAGTCGCTGTTAGAACGCGCGAAATCTGAACAGCGCGTTCGCGCCGTGTGGTACCGAAACGATTGAAAGTACCTATTATTTTTCATATCATTTGAAAGGAAGTGGATAAAAGACCCCTGAGGAATGGCTGTGTCGATATCATTAACGTTAGCGTCCCCGCGCAACGAGGACGCGAAAATATGCGGAGAAGATAGCAAAGAGATGAGACGGTGACTCCGCCGTCGTTACGTGGCGAAAAAAGATTCAATAGCTCGGCCATCTCGGTGTTTCGATAAGAAAAGCTATTTGGCTTTTTACGTATATAATCGGCAATCGCGATTAATTGAACGACGTGGAAGATAAGTACACGACAAGGATGCCCTCCCACCCTCTTTGGATCTCTCGTCGCGAGAACGACAAGAATAAGGGGGTCGCTCGCCGCGATCACGTAAAACTTAACGCGGCGAAAATACGGAACGATTCGCGTGAATTCGCTCGTTACTGATTCAGCTTAAATGAGACAAGGATACTGATATACGGGCGGTGGAGTGTGACGTCAAAGTCGGCGGCGACCAACCGTGAAATATCGGCCGGGGAACGAAGGTACGTGTATTTCGTTGCTCCTCTTTTCTGGATACACTTTTTCCCCCGTCAGCGTCTGCGTGCAAAATGCCTAAAAGATATACAACGAGGCTTTTCGGCGTGCGTGGACGTCGTCCGAGACGTTCAATGGATGAGAGTTTATAGGACGAGCAGAGCTGCTTTCTTACGTTTTCGGAACGGCGAGCTTCTTTTGCGAGAAGAGAGGCCCGCGAAATCGGGAAAGAAAGCCACGAGAAACACGTATTTTGAAAATCGTCGTTCCCTTTGATAAACGTAGCTTCTGGTACGTCTGAAAGGGGAAACGGTTAACAAGGAGAAATAATGAATCGACCTTGAACCACTTAGAACAAAGCTGTTCAGCGAGCTATCTCGGTTTATCCCACTTTGTTTTCATTACTACTACTACTACTACTACCTTGTAAAGAACCATGAAATCAATGGCTACGGTACGATCAATACGAGCGAAGATCAAGTTCAAAAGAGAACAAACCATGCCCTGGAATATCGTGCTTCTCATAATGGGGGATCTCGTGGCTCCTCCGTTTCAATCGGAACGTCATTAAGGATGCTCGCGGGAAATAAACACAGAAATTGAATCACAAAGGGAACAACGAGGTTCCAGCGTGTCATTACTGACGTTTTTTCCTTTGGCTCTGCATAATTAATACAGCGGCTCGAGGACGCCAATTAAAACCTTTGCTTTCCAGAATAGGGAATAATATTTCAATAAACGTTAGCGTTCGCGTGGTATATATCGTACATTTTCTCGCTTTCGCGCGAATCTCGCCGAGAAAGCTGTGGCAAACTAAAGCCGCGAGAACGAAGGATCCTCGAGACTGAGAAACGTTCGTTAAACGAAACGACCAAAAAATTTCCAAGATAATCTTCCACCGAAGTTATAAGTTACGCGTTCCTTCTTGCAACGTGTATACATATATATATATATATATATATATATATATATATATATATATATATATACATACGTATACATTAATGCAGAGAATTACTCTTGAGCAAGAATCCATGTTTCAGGTTGCCTTGCAAAACGTGACCCAAATTCAAGCCAAAGAAACAGTTGTTGCTCGAAGGTACGTACGGAATTTCTTTTACTGTTTACTTGCGTCGGTAAATACACCGAAAGAAAGGGACGTAGATTTTGTTCTTTATCACGCAAATACGCGCAGAGCTTGGTTGAAGAGCGAATCAAAATGTGAAAGTTCATTCTTCTGTTCGTTCTTTCTTTCGTCTTTGACTAAAGCGCGAATTAGACGAAAAGCCCCGAGTAACATTTCCTAATTTTTTTTTCTTTTTTTTTTTTTTAGAAGAAATAGCCGCAAACGCAGAAGACTTGGGACCGTGTTTCGCGTCGATATTTCGTTTCCATCAATTCAGGCGTAACGTCTTGGACAGATTTTCATCGCGGCACTTTGCAATTCCAAAGTTCAATTTTTCGCTGAATATGAAACGAGGCGCGCGCGACTGCGGAGGCAATTTCTGCGGAGATTAAGCATTAGGAGAGGGCAAGTCCGCCCGGAGACGAATGGTTGTAGAGAGGAGAGACACGATACTCGACGCGGAAAAGCGTTTAGAGAGTTCGGGGTAGTTCTGCCAGGAGGAAGTGATGATTTACTAGCCGACATAAATAATCAAGCATTTCACGGAACGGCGAAACTTTCGAGCGACGATTATCGAGCGGCGACGTTTCGAAAGCTTACGAGCCCGAGATCGCTGAATCGGGACGCACCGACTGCGATTTCACATTAATTTATCACGATCCGTGTGTACGTGTCACTCGAAATGCGATGTCGCGACTTACACGAGAACGATAACGCTGCGACGTGAATTTTGATAACTTTCGCGGGTGTTCGTGTCATTCTCGAAAGATCTCTTGAAATAGGTCTGTCGTGGAATAACGTTTCGAAAGTTTCGACGCTAATTTATAAAAAGGCAGGAAATTCACGAAAAAAAAAAATATAAATTTGTCGCCTGTTGTGACCCAAATGACCGTTTTTGATATTTAATTTAAAATTTTAACGTCTGTTGTCAGCTTTTTTGCTCCTTTAATTTTATGAAAATTCTTGTATTATCATAAATATTATAATTATATTCACATTTATGATAATATAACATTGCAGACATTATTACATTATCATATGTTAATATGTGGTATATGTAAAGCGGCGGTATGGTTGAACAAAATGTTCAACAAATACCGTCCGTAACGATAGCGCTAGTTTGAAGATAATACACAATATGGGACACGAATGAACTGCCACCGAAGTGAAACTCGTTCGTTTGAAATTCAATTTCTGCACGAACGAATTTAGGGGACTCGTTTTGTCTGATTTCGTTAAACGTCAGCCGATTAAGCAAGACTTTGTAGAAATATAAACTGCGAAAGTGAGTGAACGAAATGTGAGCAAACGAGCAAAATTCAAAAGTTCGATGTATGAACAGAGTGGATGGTATTAATGACGCGTATTCTCGATAAGACACGAGACATTTAAAACCGATCGTGCAAAGAGTCGTTAATTAAATCGCGTGTGTCAATAGAATACATTTCATGTGTTCCCTGTCAGCGATGTCCATTAATTTACAAACTGGCCGCGTTATTTCCACCTCAACTTTCCACCTCTCTTTCGTCAGCTTTAGCTGAAGATTTTTCATCTTCGTAACTTCGTCAGCGTGTTTCAGATTACAAGATTAAGGATTCGCGAACGATCCCCTAAATAGAAAATTTATTTTTACGAAACATCGCTGCAGCTACGCTTTTATATTTGCAAAACGGTCAATAAACGCGAGGTTTCATCCAGCTCGAGAGAGATGATAAAATACATACAAGTCTTTAAGAAACAAGAGATCGCGGTAGAACAAAATGAAGTTTTGCGTTCAAGATTTATGCAAGTTGATAAATTGTTCAACAAAAGTTGCTTTCACCGATGAAAATAGGCTGATCCGTAAGAGCTCTTTCTTTTTTATTGCTCGACGCGTCGTTGCAATAATTAATTTAATTTCGTCCACGACATTCAATGGCTAATTTTACGGCAAGTAACCAACCAGTTGAAGCAATGAGAAGAGTGACACTCGTTCGATTCATTACCCGCCCGCGAAATCGAATTGCAAAACGAAAACCATTATCCTGATGCACGCCGGGGTGATATAAACGGTTTCGTTTATACATTATATCGGGACTTGATTCGGTAAATCGCAGCGTCGCGTCGCAACATTTTATGTTCCCCATCCCCGTCGGCGAATTACGAGCGTCAAAACGCTCGATCCAATAATACCGGATCTCGTAAAACACGCCGTTTAACGTATGGTTAATGAACATCATGCAAGCGTGTTAGAAATATCTCGTGGTCAGCTATAATGTATTACCGCGCGGATACGATATATGTAGCACGGAGCCTACAATGTACTGCCACGTTAATTCACCGGAACGTGCGTTGTATCATGAAGTTTCGGGGTAAGTGGCCTGCCCGGTTCCTCGCGTTTCTCATATATACCAAAAGGCATTCTCGCCTCTTCCATCCCCTCTGTACAGTCGCGTCTTCTGTGAAATGTAAATAAGACCTTTGTACCAGCCCGAACATATTTCACTACATTTCACTGGATGTGAATCTATCCTCCCGGTGGAATGGACCGCCGTCAAAACCTCTCAACTCTTGAAAAAACATCACGCTAGAAGCTACCGACGACTAAAGATAAAATATTTAGCAGCAGGAAGGAAATCAAAGTGCAAGATGCAAGAAAAAGTTAACGACACAAGCGTCTATTGACACATTTTATTGCAAGTCACTCGAGCGTCTAAAAGTAACGCTATCACAAATATACGAAATTATAAATTGGGCCATTTTGCTGGTTCCAGCGTTAAATTAAAGTCTACTCGTTTCAGGGACATATTCGCGCGGCGACGATGTTCCAGTCACGCGGAACGTCACGCTGGCGCCAGTGTGAAGACAGCCTTATCACCCCAATTCAGTCGAGGTCCATCAGTGACTCAAGAACAAAACCGAGAAACCAGCAGATAGTCCTATCACCCAAATCCAGCCAAGGTCCAAACTGACTCAGAGGTCCAAGAGTCAGCAATCGCCCATATCTTCAAGTTCAGTCAAGGTCCAACCAAACAACCAACAAATGCAAAGCTATATATATCCCAAACCAAACGATGAATAAAGCATTCTTGTTCGCCTTCTCCAACCAAGTTCACTTCTTTCGTTCGTGCCCCTTCGTCGTTATAATCATACGTGATTGTACGCGTCGGTATTATATTTAAAATATTAGAGTTTAACTCTAAAAGTATTAACATTCTTAAAGTCACCGTGGTTATAGTCCCGTGACACCAGCATCGTAAAGCAAAAAAGGCAAGAAAAGAGGGAGTGTCGATAAATCGGCGACGAATCGGCGGTCCAGGGCCGAAGTTGACCGAGATTGGCCCTGCAACCGGGGCACAATAACTCGCTGCGTCAGGCTGCAGGATTTTTGCCGGCGAGTAACTCTTGTATGCGCAAATACCGGCCCCTCACGAGCGTTTTCACGCTCCGACAAACTCCGCGCCATTGAGAGTCGAGAGCGGAGCGTATGGCTGTTGGCCCGTTCGCGGCGCGTAAATGCGCGCGATCGTTCGATAACGCGAGTGCTTCGATATCCTCCGCCAACCTCTCTCTCTCTCCCTCTCTCTTTCTCTCTCTCTCTCTCTCTGTATTTCTCTTCGTAATTATAGCGGTTGTAGCGACACGCCTCGTCTGTTTCGTTTGCCAGGGCCCTTGCATTTCGCTTTTCGCGCGCACGTTTCGTCGCTGTGTACACCGCACGTTCCGCTGGTGTTTCAAAGGATCTACGTACATATATTATACGACACTGTGCAAATTTCTAGTTGTTGATTTCTCACTAAACAGCTCTAGCACGCTGTAATGTAATATATAGCGAGTAATTGTCTGTCCAAATAATTTCCCGATCTATACGCCGAGTGTATGCTTGCGACATTTCTGTGTATCGGAGGCTTTGCGAAAAAAAAAAAAAAAATGACGAATTGTTAAGATTGCGAAGATTGCTCGACAAGTGTTTCGAATAGAAAGAAACATACGTCAGATTCTTAAAAAATATTTGCACGAAAAATATTCCTGCCGCACGGGCAAAGGTATCGTGTAATTTCGTTACTGGAGGTAATAATGAAAATGTTTGAACCGGCTGCTGATATTTTTGCAGCGTGAAAAAATATTATTCCCGTAGCAACTCTCCCCATAGCGATTTTTCGGAAACACCGCTCGGTTCTGTTACGTACATCGAAATATATAATAAATACAGCGATTCGATAATTAATCGCTTTTGATTTCAATTAAGTTTACCGATGGTAGATTGCGTATGAATAATATTTATCCATTCGATATGAGTCCATGTTTTCAATATCGTTGCTTCCGCAGAGAAGCAGTTTCATTAATTCTGTTAAAAGAATCCGGTGGAAAGAGTATTAATAACATTGATATAATCTTTTCAATTTGTTAAATATCAGGGGAACGTTAATTCACGAGAAAGGAGAACGTTTTAATAATTATGCCGAAGACATCGCGTAATTGAAAAATGCAATTACTCTTGAATGCCTTTCAGCTGTTTAAATATAACTTAGGTAGCTGTTCAAATCAATTAAATGTACTTCAATAATATGACAGAAAAAGATTGTTCAACTTTAATTACCGCGCTCTTAAATTAACGTTGATTACTCAACGACCATCAGTCTCTGATCTTTCATTTCGTTTTCTAACGAACGGACGTCAACGAATAAATAATCTTAAATTTTCGCTGCTGGATATATCGTTTCGGCCTCAGTTAAAACGCGGAAATAATCTTTCATAAATTAAAGCAGTATTGCTACGTTGCAATTATTAAGAAATACCGTATGTTGCGTACGTAGTTTTTATGAATATCGCCGATTTTTATTCAAACTTTTATCCGCGCGATGATAAAATCTACGTGTCTCGAGGAAGAAAAATTCCAAGGCTTTTAGATCCAAGGAAAATCAACGTGAATGCAACGGTGGATCCATTTCCAGCCTGTTAGCTTCTTTCGAAAGACTTTATTTAAAAACGTTGGATCGTCGGAAGATGGGAAAAAATTTTGAATGTTTATAAAAAATAAGTGGTGGATCGCGGACAAAACGTAAAAAAAATGTAATGCCCCCAGAAAAGTAGTAAAAAATTATTAACCTCGTAGCTTTCGTCGAAGAAATCATTTATTAAGAAAGGATCATTTAAACTTAACGCTAACTTCTTCGCAATTCCATTTGAAATGTATAGAATGAACAATAAATAAAGACAGATACGAGCAAGAAGTTGAATAAAAATTATTACACAAGTCTGGACTGTCTGAAATTTCCAATTGATGACAATTTCATGTATAACAATATTTTTGTGTTCGTATTAATCCATTGGCATATTAATTTTTTCTTATATGATAAATTATATATTGGATACATTAACTTTTGAACAATGAGGGAATTTTTTAACCATCCAAAAAATATTCGTTAAATGTTGAATACCTGATTTACCAATTATGACTGTGTATAGTTAATTTGGTTGTAAAAAATATATGTATATACTTTAACCATAATATATATACAATATATATATTGTAATCTTATTTGTCATTAATATTTAATCACATATCACACGTATTAAAAAACTAAGAGGTTAAAAGTTGTTACATTATGCTTCTATTATCATTGTAAAAAGTAGGGTTATGGAACAAGTGCTTATTCATTACCGAAAAAAAGTCACCTCTTAGTTTTTAAATCTCAAGATTTGTAATTTTTGCAGCTGACCTGGTAAATTATCCGCACAGAATCGAATTGTCGTTGAAAGTTCATCAGTGGTGCGACATTTTCTCTTTGCATGCTGCAATTGAAATAAACGAAAGAAAAATGAACAAAAATCAAAACGTATAACATCTTGGTATACGTAAAACGTGACACACAATTTCATAGTGCATTGTTAAAGTGGATTAACCTCTTACCACATGACGTCCGTAGTAATAACTTCAGTTTATTTCGCAACAGTTGTTTAGCACTAGCTAATTATGTAACTACCGTATCACACGCGAAACAATTGTACGTAATTGTTGTACGCAACCTATATTAAAGACAACACGTACTTGTTAACCGAAACAAACAGAATCAAGCCACGAACATTCAAATCGCGACGTGAAACTAACGTTAAACGCGACGCGCAGCGTTGTGCGCAGCGTGACGAAATCGTACTGGTCACGTGATTCAATGGTTCGCGTATAGCGCCACCCGCGAAAATTCGACCCAACTTCTCTGAATCAACCGCGTTAACGAAACATTATATTTGCGATTTTTTCGAACAATTTGTATTTTTCAAGTCTGTTTCTTAGTAAATTATTTAGGAAGGGAAATAAAAATGTATTATTACAACAACAAAAAGTATTTCATCGCAAGACAAACTATTTCTTCGTCCTTTTGCTGCTTTGAAAAATACTATTTCAACCATTTTGTAAAGTTATAAATTTTTAGAAATGTAACATAAATTTCGAAGTTTCAGTTTGATCGCTGAAAGAAACAGAAGATTTTTCGTCGCTAAATTCAGCCTCGTGAATCGTGCTTTTTAAATTTCTTCCATCACGTTTCGACGCTATCAACGACCGAAATTTATCTTTTGATATTTTAATAGTTTGTACCGTGTATTGATTTTTGCTCAGGTCCGATTACAGAACGAGTATATAATTTCGTCGCATCATTTTATTTCCTGTTTAATCGACAATGTCTTTTTTCAACACGTTTTCCTACGTTTTTTTTTCATCCCTTTGATCGTTCTACACAGCGAACGAATGAACAATCAGAGTTAATAATCGACCATCGTTGCTCTTTACGCTGCTTCTATGTTTTTATTTTTGTTTGCCAATTGATGCTCTTTGCACGCGAAACAGAAATTTCCCGTTTGGGAGTGCAGACACGAGCAATCCGAGTTTAGTGTTCGTAAAGCAGCGTTTACATTTGGCAACTTTTGCTCGGCCAAGTCGATCGATCTCGAATCGGTCGAAATCGAATTTCAATCAAGTGGAAACGACTTTTGATCGTTCCTTTACTTCTTGTATCTACAAGATACAATTGATAACCCAAATAATTTCGAGATGAAGTTAACGATTTAACTTTGTCGAACAAGATACGATATTCGATTTCTACTCGAGCTTTGTTTTCGTTTGTAATTACTTACAGAAGAAATTTTAAGTATGGCTACATTGCGATATTTTATTATACATTGGAGCAAGCAAATCAGAAACAGACTGTATTCAACAAAATGCATATATATATATATATATTTCATTGCTGAAAACGTATACAAAATTAAACGTAACGTTGTAGCGGCGCACACGCACACGTTCACAGCATTAATAGGCTTTCGGTTGCGTTGCGAGATGAAACTAGCGTCGAAACGAGTGACGATCAGCTTCAGCGATAAATCACCGGATATCTGTATTAGCTATGACGGTTCACGTGGAAACGACAAATCCGTTTGGCGCGTGGACCGCGCAGATGGCATCGGAGGCCAGTGTTGAAACATGGACGGGTATTCAACGATACTTGCCCCTTGGTTTGCGAACGAACATCGTGTTGCACGATTTCATCGTTGGCCATGCCAGGGCAACACGCTATAAATTCGCGACGGTCGTTGCCATGGTCGGAACCATGCACTCACTGATGAAAGGCATGTTCTCGAGAAATATAGGTCGTTGGAAAAAGGATGAGAGAAATAAAGAGAAAGAGAGATAAAAAATAAGCATACTCGACTACCTATACAAATAGGAAGTAGAATTTTTCTGTTTCCTCTCTGTTTTCTTTCTTTCTTTTTTTTTTTCTTTTTGCCATTCCCGCGTGTATGATACAGTAGATGCCTAAAGCAGTGAAAAGAGTAATCCAAAAGTTTATTGCAAATTCTGGATTGGCGTGTTAAATTTGAGTGAGAAGAAGTTCCCCTTTCAATTAAATTTTGTTTCTAATGTGGTCCGAGATGGATAAAGAAATATCCAGGGATTTCTCTCTTTTCTTTTTTTCTTCTTCGCATTTGTCACCGTTTGAGAATATTCCGTATGTAAAAATCACTGAGATTTCCATTCGAGGAGCCGGAACTGTTCGTCGTACATACTTCGCGCTTAAAAGACGTGTATCCTGCATACGAAAAGACACGTACGCTTTCCCCGTATCCTGTGTGCTTCAGATCTTGAATTCATCCCGAATTGTACCTGTGCCTTCGGTTTTACAGTCAGAATTCGCGTTTCGCTGTAGGAATAATTTGCAATAAAAATATCATAGACGAATCATCACCGTTACGTTTTTATATTTTCCACGAGAGCTTCATCGACGCGAGCGCCTGTCTTTCTAATTAAAAATCCCTTTCCTCGGAGATAACAAAAATAATATATCCACGCTCTCGCGTAATTTTCTATCTCGCTGTTTCTTTTCCTTCCCAACGTTGAACTTGACAGATTACACAGGAAGCGTTACGTAATCTGGAAGACATTCCGCTGGCCTAAACGTTAACTTTAATAAATGACGAAGAGGGGAAGACAGCGGTCTGCCGACTGGCTTGGCAGAGATAATTCCAGACGATTTTTCATGCAGGGTTAAAAAGCGGCGCGACGCGTCAAAAGTGGTACAATAGCGGAAGGGAAAGGAGGGGGGAGGGGGGGGGGGGAGTCGCATTCTTCACCAAGTGTCAAAACCATGAGGACAGCTCGAAGAAAAGGGTCACTTTGTTATCCAACTTACATCCGATTAATTAGCAACAAAGAAACCGTTCTCTCCTTCATTTTCAGCCGCTCGGGTCGCCGCGTCGTTTATAAAGTCCTCGTTCTATAATACATTTCGCGGAACTCGAACTGGCTTCGCAGTGCTTCCAACCGAGGTCGAATTTTTGCCTCGCTTATTCCTCCACTATGCGAACGTTTCAGCTAAGTTTCACTAACTGAGCTCGTAACTCGTAATTCTAACCTTTTTCCGCATGAATTCTCACACATGCGCGCCTGCCTGGTCTTCACAAAGGAGATAATTGTTTCGCCGCGTGTGTTTCATACGTTTTGTTTCGAAACTTATTTCGTGAAAAAAAAAAAAAAGAAACGAGATTTCACTCGCTAAAACGCACACGTTAACGGTAAACTCTGTATTCATATACAGCTTCGGATGCAATTGCATCGCGCCAGATATTGTTGGGAAAATTAGAATGGTTAGATGTTTTAAGGAGAATGGAAGGACGATTGGTCGAATAAATGGAGGAAGGGGAGAAGAGACGCGATACAGTATCGACAATTTACTCGAGGTTCGAGGATAGAAACGACCTATTCGCCAGAGGCAGCAACATTTTTTCGAATATCCACTCGACATCCACGGGAGCAAGCGTTGCCGTTTCACCTGCGCGTCGTAACCTCGCCCCGCGTTGGAAAACGGCAGGCAGAGAACGGTACACACGTTCACGAAACGTTTTTCCAGGGAGCTGTTTCCTGGCGGAACGAAGTATCCCAGTGGTTGCGAAAGAAGGATAGCGGACGTCGGTGGGATCGATCAGCTGATTCCTCCGGGGTATAGTAAAGTGCCGTTTACCCATCCCCGTGCCGTGACGGCGGTACCACGAGACCAAGGCGACGTGTGTACGCCACGGCTCCGCGCTCCGTGTTCCCGTTACGTGTTCTGGCCCGTACCGCAACAGGCAATATAACTTTCTCGCCAATTAATTTCTCAGCAACAAACGCGCACGAACGGACCAAGTTAAACGACGCCGATGCGCATCCAGAAACGATAATGAGGTTAGACGAAAGGTGGGATGGGTGGAGGGTATTAAGGCATTTGGCTATGGCGGAAGTGAAACAAGTTGGCGACGAGAGAAACGCGCTGAAAATAGAATCAACGTAATTTTCGATATCAAAAAAAAAAAAAAAAAAAAAAAAAAAAATGGGACGTGCGCGAGGCAAGACACGGAAATTTATCGAAATGTGAAAAAGAATTGATGAAATCTGCCGGAGATAATTGGAGTTCCACGCAGCGTATCGGCACGTATCGGGAGCAACCTGTAGTTCGAGTACGAAATCGATCGTTCGCTTCTATACGGCGGGTCCAATTTTAATTGACACGCGCGCGGATATCTCATCTGGTTCTGCATTTACTTTGGTCCACAGTTTCCTTTCAAAATCAACAAGTAAAACGCGGGCGCGGGTTCGTTTCGTTTAAAATATTTTTTGCGGAAGGAGAAAGGCAGGGTAAATTCTTCGAGCGACGAAGGAACAGTTCGCGTGGAAACGATTCGTTAATTCGAAACAAATAGCCCGCGCTTTGCCAACTCTTAGGGAAATCCTCCTTTTAAAAGCGTAATTTCTGAAGAAACGCGGGATCTTCGGGCTTCCCGTAAAAAAAGTGAAAACCTTGTACATTGTCCAACAGTATCTTTATACATCTCTTAAACGTAATTGCTATTAATCAAAGAGGCTTCTCCCGCCGTCAAACGCGTTTCTACAATGCCTTCAGTCGCCTTCTTCCTCTTTCGGCGCTTTTGCTCTTTTTTTCAAATCACCTATTCCCCTCCTCCGCTCCTCGTCCTCCTTCTCCTCAGAATGTTCTCCCAACCGTCGAGCTTTTGTTCTGCCCCTTTTTCTCTTTCTGTTCGCCCGACTGTTACCGGCGTGCTCTCGGTGCTTTTACCTCGCTACTCTGGTCTCCGCTTCATACTTTCTGTCGTCCAGACCTACTTTCGGACTCATCGCCATTCCAACCGTCCTCGTTCCACCGCGCCCCCGAGCTTCGTGCTCTGTTCCATTAATCAACTCGCTGATCCCTTGCTTATAAAGAAACGTTACGCAGTTTAAGAGAGCAGAAGTTACTGCTTGCTGTTGCGAATTTTCATTCCATCTCGATTCCACCCCCGCCCCCTTTCGTCCTTTTCTACGTGCTAATTTTCCGGCCGAATTTCACACGGCTTGCCCTTCGCCATTCGCCTCACCTGCACCTCAACCGCGCTGACGGTAACTTTGATACCGAATGTCCGCACTTTTTCGGACACAAGTGTTAAAAAGCGTTGAAAAGTGACTTTTGAAAAGGGGGAATTATAATTGCAGGGAAAACGTCCCGCGAGTTGCGCGGATGGAACCTGGCTCGCGTAAAAGGGATTAACGAAACTCTGGAACAAACGTTACGCGTATTTGGGAGCGCAGTGTTGCAGAATCTGGAAACGAATTACCGCTAAGAAGGGATGATGTATGTCTTGGTTTTAAAAATTAGTATTTCTCAAAGCGGAGGCGAAAGAAAGGGAGAAAGAAGGGGAAGGAGGGAGAGAGAGATTGAATTGTTGGATAATTTTATATAATTTGAATTTTACAATTACGCAATAACGCGGAGTTATGTTATTTTGTAATATCACGTTTCCGTTACATTTAAATTAAAAAATTTCCAACTAATTTGCGAATTTACGTCAGGAATGCCAGGAGATTTTACACGGTGGCGAACGCAATTATTATATATCGTACGCGTGTACAAGTGTATATTTGATATTGATAATGACAAGCGTTGTTGTAAAAGCACTGATCGCAATAGCTTTCAATTTAATGCTCTGATGGTATCGCGTTTGTTATTACCATTATTATAATTATTACTACGCGGTACTATTATTCGCTGTTATTCCATACTATTATACCGACATTATTATCGTTATTATTGTCGTAGCGTTTGCATTATTGTTCACATTATTTTATTCTTCCGGAGTTATTGTCCCCTTTTGCAAGGAATATTCAACTGAATCATACGCTCGAATCATCGATTTAACGAAAAAAGCAGAGACAGACGAAAGATATAAATTGTGCAAAAAAAAAAAAAAGAAAAAAAAGAAATCGAAGTCTCGTGCGACGCTCCCTTCTCTTTTCCCTACTTTTCTACTTTCTGTCCCAACGAAATTCAAAGAAACGCAGTCAACGTGTTTGAACACGCAACAAAAGAGTGAGACAGACAGAGAGAGAGAGAGAGAGAGAGAGAGAGAGAGAGAGAGAGAGAGAGAGAACGTGCAAGGTCTCGACAAACGTTCTAGATGGCGACAAAACCGTGTGTCAGCTTTATCCGGCGCATCTCACGTTTACGCTCGCGTCTCCCATTTCCCATCACGAGTACGTTCGGGCACGAATAGCTTGCGACGCGCCCGCGTTTCTCCCGTCGGCAAAAGAAAAAAAAAAAAAAAAAGAAAAAAAGAAGAAGAATTCTTTTAAAACCGCGCGAAGCGGAAGCGGCTGGCGGAGGAAATTGGCCGAGCACACGGGGTCAGCGTGAAACGATCCCGAGAGCTGTTCTCCACGCGCGGAGACGACGATCAAAGCTCGCGCCCGGTCAAAGTTATCTGCTGGAAATTATCTTCCAGAGGAGAATCAGAAGGCCGGCCGAGTTTCCCCGGCGTTTTTCGCACGCGTCGCGTCCAACGCTCGTAGCTGAGACTAAAATTTTCTTTCTACGCATGCGTTGAAATTGTTTGCTGATATTTTGAAAACAGTTCGACGAAGAATGTACAAATAAAAACGTCGCATAGGAAAGTTACAGCATTTTAAAATTATTAGGTTGGTGAAAATGCAACCGCGTTTCTTGCGTGCAAGTAAAAAGAAAGGAAAACTTTATGGGAAAAATATATCGTCTGTTTCGTTCGACTTTGACATCTTTCAAGAACTTCAAAATTCTTCTCTTTTTCGACGAAAGATAGTTCGAAGAAGGAGAGATTCGATATTCTCATCAGCAGTGAAATTTAGCAAATCTGATACCTCACCGTGTATGTCGAATAACTTTTTATGAGCTTGCACAGCACTCTTTTTCGACAATAGTACAGCAAAATATGACGAAAATGTTTCTTTCTGATTTTTCATTTTGAGAGAAAGTTGTTAACTTTCTTTTCTTAAAATAAGCTTGATCAAATTACACAATAAATCTGCGGTTAACAATGAAGTTACAGTTTTAAGGTATACATATAATATACTGTGTCCCTCTATCAGAATGAAACGCAATTACTTTTTAGCCAATCTAATGTTACAACTCTATTATAATAATAAATTAGGTCTATTTATATTATATATATTATAATATATATAGTTTCTAAAAAGACGAATACTAATTTCGGAAATTATTCAGCAAAGTTGATGAAACTTGCGACGACGCTCGAAAATATACACACAGCGCGTATTCAGCGACCAATAACGAATTTTCAGAGGCATGACCCCCGACGGGGTTAATTCCGCGACGTGGGTGAAAGGTTATGCCCCAGTTTTGGAAAGAAAGAAATTCTCACGCGGCGCACGTGACCGCAACGTCGCTCTAGCGTCGATCGTCGCGAGGAACCCGCTGGGTCGAACGAAAAAGGGGTCGAAGGGAGACGTCGAACGCTAGACATTTTTATGCATGTATTCACACGACTCCCCGGTGCATACTGCACAGGCACGGATACGTGCACGCGCGCCCTCTTCTGTTGCGTGTGCGCTCGCGTTTGCCTTCGTGCTCGTGCTCGTGCTTGCAGAGGAGGCTGGCGCATCCCCGCGTTTCTGCACGTACCGTACGTACAGCAGCTTGCACGGTACTCCCGATACTCCCGATAAATATTTGCACATGGGGCTACGGGGAAATTTCCTGAAAATGCGCCACCTATCGACCACCCCTCGGCCGCCTCACGTTCTTCCGTTTCTCCATCAGCCTCACCAAGACCTGTTACCGTGTTCCCGTGTATCGGTGGCCCATGCTAGATGCGATACAGCCCGGTCGTATAATCACGAATATCCGAGTGTTTGTATCCGCGATCGAGTTGAAAGAGGAAAGTTTGATATGGGAAATCAGTGCAATCTTCGATCGAAATTTCATTGGATGAAACGATCAGTATGGTGGTGGGTGAATTGTCTGTAGCTCTTGGAGATCTGTTATTTACAATTGACTGTAGTGAAACGATATACGTGGAAAAGAAATATTCCATATTCTTAAATGGCACCTCGATGTATAATTTGAATACATTCGCGTTTCTCTTGTTCTCTGATTAGCCTCTCGGTTATTGTTGGCTCTTAACTTACTTCGGCCTGCTGAAACAAGGGGCGCTCACTTCACATTGATCGAATCGAACTAATGGCGCCTACATGCAACCTGATAAATGATATCGACAATAATTGCAACGAATCTGACTTGGATCGAACGTAAGTGAATTCTAGTTCGACAATTATTTAAGCTTCATATATTATTAATATATGTAAACGTGATTACTTTACAGTTGTTTCATTTAATATCTTTAAAATGAAAAGGTGTGGTAATAAATTAATCACAAAAAGGCACAAGTGTGTAGAAAACATAACAGAAAAAGGGAGATGCATTTCGAATACAAGAAATGTGATGTAGGATTATGTATTGACTCATGTTTCGGATTGCACAACATTTTAGAAGGTATTGAGCATATTATGGAATAGAGTTTAAAATTATTGTTAAATTTTTAGATTTCTAAAAAATACGAGTAGATAAATGATATTGATTCGACATAGTGCAATTCAGTGTTCTAATTATGTCAATATACTTTTTTAGAAATGCACATTGACGAAAAATTTCTGACTGAACTTCCACCGTGTATTACGTATCAAAGTCTGTCACAACGAAAGGGTTAATAATTCGTCCGTTAAATTCACGATTAACACTCCAGATACCCACAGAGTAGTATCGTTGGTTCGCATTAACATCGTTCAGAAATGGTAACTTGAACGAGGACAAAAACAATCGAAATAAAAGAAAGGCAAACTAGCGTCGAAACAATTGCACCAACGTTATACAACAAAAGACGTATTCCAAATGATTGAAATGAGAAAACGTACGTTCAACTTCCACTTTGGAAAAATAAACTTTCGCGCGCCACCGTGTACTTTTTCAGCAGAGGAGCAAGAGATAGAGGGTTAGAAGTTCGTAACGTCCCAAAGACACTTGCATTGACAGTTGTCCCACGAAATGGTAACAATGGATGTCGCGGAGGGAATATTGGGAGATGTTGAGGGAGAGGGCGGGCGACGTCTACGCCTCGCGTAAACACGAATGCACACGTCACCGCCGCGACAACCGTAGAAAAATACGCGACGCTGGAATTCCAGGAAATTCAAAACGAACGCCACGCCTCTCAACCAAACGATAGCACCGACTTTCGATTTAATTTCACGTTGACGATGAAATCGAAGGGGATGAGCGTCGAGTGCTCTTCCTCCGAGGGTTGTGTTCTAGATTTTGAATGGGACCGGGTTATTGCTTGCGCGCGACGCGTTCTTCAACACCGCACTTTCGAAAAATCTCGCCTTACCTAAAATTCGCGGGAGCGGTCGTTATTTCTCGCCGTACGACGACTCTCGCAATATTTCATCCGAATTTCAATAACGATAGTTATTTAACGTCACCAAAGTGGCCAATTTATAAATTTCTGTGGAAATTTTATATATTTGTGACGTTGTATTTTTCGACAGCCGAGTGATTTTTGATAAAATATATGAATAGAAGCTTGTTCCTTTGTTGTGTTGTTAACGTTTTCTTGCATCTAATTCTTTTGCTACAAGTATTACACAGGATGAGCCAAAAATCACTTCTTCACTAAAATTTTGTATTAATTTGAAATTAATAAAATTAGTTTTTTTCTTACATTTTGATGTTTTATTTAAAAAAAAAAAGAATAGATGAAAAGAAACTTTAGTCGTAGTACCAGAACCTATAAATTGTCAATTATTTTCACTGCTGAAGAAATATTTCCCTTTCGACGCGTCAATGAAACTACCGAGAACAAGTTAACGCGATGGACGAGTCAAGATCCAGATCAATCAGCCAGCGACCGATCGCATCCGTGGATCTCTATCTCGATTCGTGTCGTTTCGTTCTTTGATAAAGCGTCGCCCAACGATCGGGTATAAATAATTGTACAAAACGGTGGCGCGCGGATCGCTATGGCAGCGTGGCGCGATGGTGGAAGTCACGCAATAAAATCATTCACCGTCGAGAAATAATTTTCGCGGAACTTGTTGATCCATCCTGTAGATGCACGAACTCCAGATAAAGCACAGGCGACGCGTTAATTACCATAATGTTATTTATGTATTTCTATAATGCGTGGTAATAGGCGAGTTTCACGCGTGCAAGTCCACCGTCGAGACACTTTTCCATCGTTCTCAGCGAGCATTTTCATCAACGTGACAGCTGGATCCGTAGCTTTGCAGTTCGAGATTGCTTGAATGACGCTGTCGAGAATATTTTGTTCCAAGATTGTAATATTTTCTCAGTTCTAAGTATATTTAAGTAAAACCAAGTAGGCAAAACGAATGATAAATTTATTACTTCTCAATAATTTCTATCCAGTGATATAATCACCGACGAGTTGTTGCACACGGTTTGGTCACTCGTTATGGTCCGCAATCAGTCGCCAGCGCAAGTGGTTAAGGCGTTTAATAGAACTGTGTTCAAAAATGTGATTTTTCAGGGAAAAGAGATTCTGTTCGAGATTCTGAACGATTTCTGAATATTACTATTCGTACTGAGGTAAAATATATTCCCAATACTGAGAAAATAATTTCAATATACTAATTTCAAAAATATATTGAAATGTAACCCAGGCAAAACAAATAATAAATTTATTAGTTCTTGGTCATTTTTATCCAGTGATATCGTCACCGATGAGTTCAAGGAGAAAAGCGACGAGTTGTTGCACGCGGTTTGGTCACTCGTTATGGTCCGCAATCAGTTGCCAGCACAAGTGGTTAAGTTCTTTAATTGTTTCTACGCTCGTGCGTTAACGCTGGGCGTAAAGATTGGTTCCGCTTCCGGAACCGTAAGTCTCATTATTGGTTGTCTATAAAGTCGAACTGTCGGCTGTACAATTGGTACACGAGTCCGAACTTTGAAACTTTCGAATCGCTATCCGAAAACATCGGAGCGTTCGGGGAGAAACACGGATAGACGGAGCGGAAAGCGACGGGCTGAAAATCTGCCGGTTTTTATGAATACGTCGACGTCCATCGGTTGACACTTTGTGACAGTACGTGTTGGTCGATCCTGGATCGTTGGTCCGACTTGGATTGAATCGAACGCAACGAGCTACCCTTGCTGGATGCAATTTTCCAGCGGTTGCTCCGTCGTGATCTGTTAACCCACTTATAACGATTACGCTGCATTCTGGTACAGCGTCGTGCAGTTTATTGGAGCAATCGTCGCTAATGCTCCGGCTAACGGAAAATTAACAAATATTCCGTGCGCGGTTGCGCCGCCGCGTCGTGAAAATTATTCTTGAAAGTCGCGCCATTTCGTATAATTCCTCGCGACCCGTTAACCAGAGTTTCTGGTTAATTTTGCATGCGAATCTTTTATTTCGATGGCGCGGCGGTATATTGAGTAAACAAGGTTAATATCGAATTCGAACGGCGGATAAACGGCGCGCGAAATTTACTTTGAAATTCAGTGTGATTTTCTGGCTGGGTCGAAATTTGTAACGACGTAACCCCGCCGCCAAGTTTCAAATTTTCGTTCGAAAGTGTTACACGAAGCGAGCGTGTAGGAATTTTGCACGATCAGAAGTAGAATTCCTATTTTTACAATTATTAACTGGATGCTTTTTGGTATTTGCAAAAAGAAGTTCATTTTGACAGATGTAATAGTTCCAACGTTTAACCGCTTGCGCTGGCAATTGGTTCGCGGACCATAACGAGTGACCAAATCGTATACTGCAAATAATTCGTCGCTTTCTATTTGACCTAGTCGGTATGATATCACTGGATAGAAATTACGAAGAAGTATTAAATTTATTATTTGTTTTGCCTGGGTTGTATTTCAATATACTTAAAACTGAGGGAATATTGCAATTTTGGGATAAAAGATTCTCGACGTGCGTGGCGCAAGAGGTTAAAGAAACTTGCCATTTACAAACAGATCAGAGAAGGAAACGAATTCCAAAGAAAAATGAAAAAATCCAACAAGAAAGAGAAACGAAAAAAGTTAAACGTTTGAAAATATTACACGAAGTAAGCGTATAAAATATTACACGATCAAAAGTGGAATTTCTATTTTTACAATTATTAACTGAGTGCTTTTGGTATTTGCAGAAAGAAGATCATTTTGATAGATGTAGTAGTTCTATCGTTTAAAGAAACTTGCCATTTACAAACCGATCAGAAAAGGAAACAAAAAAAAAAAAAAAAGAAATAAAAAATCCAAAATGAAAGAGAAACGAAAAAAGTTAAACGTTTGAAAATATTACACGAAGTAAGCGTATAAAATATTACACGATCAAAAGTGGAATTTCTATTTTTACAATTGTCGACTGGGTGCTTTTGGACGTACCTGCAAAAAGAAGACCATTTTGACAAATATAGTGACATAGTTCGAAGAAACTTGTCATTTACAAACCGATCAGAAAGAAAAAAAAAAAAAAAAAAAATACAAAAAGAAAATTCAAATAAAAAAGGTCGAAAAAGAGAAACTACGAGCAGCACAAAGCAGCCGGAATATGTCTCGCCGCGTTGAAAAATCTCGCGTTTCCCCGCTGGAAACGTCTGTTAAACGCTTTTCGTTCGTCGTACGCTATCAATCGCTCGACCGCGCAATAATTCGCGTCGGAAGTAATAACGGGTCAGCAGGCCTTTTGCAAGGACGAACGGAGGCGCGCCTCGCTGTATCGAAAAAGCCGCAAAATCGAATGGAATCGTTCGGCGGCGGCGAACCTTTAAAATGACACATGCACCTGTATTCGGTGCACGTGACTCGCGTGCATCAGCTCGCAGAGCCAGCAGAAACCGATCGGCATCGGGAAAACGATCCACGCGCGCGTTACGTATTGACCCACTTCTCGATATGAATCTTGTTCTTTCTTGCTCACGAAAATCACCGCGTCGCCCGCCAACCGAACAAACTGCTCCGGTAAACCGATGAATCGTTACCGAATTCCACCCCGTCCGCGTTACGTCCTCGCCTTCGCCTGTAATACGTACACACACACACACAGTCACACAGTGTGCCTGTGTGTCTGTGTTTCGTACCGTAGCTCGTATCGTTTTCGGGTTCTCTTCAAAGCAAAGGTGAATTCCTGTCTCGATAATGGATTACGGTGATTACAATCGCGTACAGAGAGCGCTTTTGTGCACCGAGTATTGAAAGAAGGTGGAGATATTTATGGCGAGAAACACTTGGCGTCGTTGTGTCATTGTGTCATTTTATGGCCAAGCCTCTGCTTTGACGATCGTTTTCACGTCATGTAAGGGCGGGGACACTTTTTTCCTTGAAAATTCAAACGCGTGCGAAATATTCTTCGCTGAATCCACTATGATCTTGAAGATTGAAATTTCCTCTTTACGATACTTTTTTTTATTGAACGCCAAAAATTTAAGAAATTTCTAACTCTTTTGAAAGTCAGGGAAATGAAGAAAATTTTCACGTACGAAGGTACGCCGTTCAATACGTCCAACGATTGTCTTTCTTTTATTGCGTAATCAGGATTCGACGGTGCTGTCGCATTATTTCAAACGAATTGTTTAAAAATATCATTACGCAAGAACGTGACGTAATTTGAAAGAGGAGACTGTTGGGAGGAATTACGTAACGTAAAGTAGTTTGTATTACAGCCGACAGGTAGGTTAACGGCAGACGTTCCGCCAGCGTTGAATTACGAAGAAACAGAACTTTCTATCAAGTGGAAGCTTTTGTTCGTGACAGAATGGCGGAATCATATCGTCGGAGGGGTTTACACCCTCCTGTAAATGCAACGCGCGACGCAATAACATGTAATTGCATTTGAATTAGGGCAGGAACGAAATCAGCTAACGCTAATCCCTAACAAGAGAATCCCGTGGAACGTACAGTGGAATCTAGGTTAAACGCTTGATTACTCTTCAACTTTGTACTCTCTCTCCTATCAGCACACCGTACGAAAGAGATGGATTCTCCCCGTTGTATCGAATTTTCACGATTGATCTCTCTGATTCCCGGATATCGTGCGTTGGATGATATTGGATTTTCTTGTCGAAAATCTCTCTCTCTCTCTCTCTCTCTCTCTCTCTCCCTCTCTGTCTCCGTTGCCAGTACATTTCAAGATTATTCTTCATTGAATGAATTTTCTTGCCACGAGTAATCCCGATAAATCTCGACAAATACAAATAATCTCAATGAATCGATCATCGAACATTCCCGACGAAAATAGTTGGAGAATTGCAACGAGCAGGGTTGGAGCGTATCGACTGATCGGCGTAGCTGTTCCAAGCGTGAACGCATGCAAATTAGAATTATTACTGTTCGGGTTAATGCGGTCCGGTCCACCTCGCTCGGGGTTAATATTCGGTCGAATCCACTAGCACGATGTTGCTCACCAGGAACGCGAGCTTCGCCGAGATTAAAGCGTATCGGAGGATCGTATCTACGAACCAGCCGGATTCCGGTTTCGTCGTGAGCCGTTCCAACGAGTTATAGCGACATTGTATACAGCACTGGTTGAGACCATTTGTTTCCGACCGCAAGTTGTTCCGAGGCTGTAGCGATAAGCTTGCACCTACATAAGTCAATTTCAAGTTTCCCCTGTCTCGATCGGGCCGAAACAGCCCTTCTTGTCCTCCGTTGCCGAACGTGCCGTCGCAATAAGCAACTGCAAATCACCCTCTTACGCTTCGACGAGAAACTTTGATATTGGCTCTCGCGAATGGCACGAAACGATGAAGCTCGATCAGCTCGATGAAACGTCGCCGGAGATGGCCCGGCAACTGCGCAATTGTTCAAAATCTTGGATTTTCTGCCGTGAGACGACAACCATCCAAAGAAAGTTCGTCTCTTTTTAATCCGTGTAACTTTCAAGTCACATACTAATTTATTAATTTAATCTTTGTCCACAAGGTGGCGTATGCATCTTGTTCTATAATGTTTTCTTAGTAACCAATAACATTCCTGGCAACGGTTGTCAGTTAATTGAACTTAACCTGAAATATCAAAGTAAATGCTTTTGCAAGTTGTCTGCACGACACTATCCAAAGGAAGTTGATCTACAAAGATCTGTTCGTCTCTCTTTAACCTGTGTAACTTTCAAGTCACATACTAATTTATTAATTTAATCTTTGTCCACGAGGTGGCGTATGCATCTTGTTCTATAATGTTTTCTTAGTAACCAATAACATTCCTGGCAACGGTTGTCAGTTAATTGAACTTAACCTGAAATATCAAAGTAAATGCTTTTGCAAGTTGTCTGCACGACACTATCCAAAGGAAGTTGATCTACAAAGATCTGTTCGTCTCTCTTTAACCTGTGCAACTTTCAAGTCACATACTAATTTATTAACTTAATCTTTGTCCACAGGGTGGCGTATACATCTTGCACTATAATGTTTTCTTAGTAACCAATAACATTCTTGGCAACGGTTGTCAGTTAATTGAACTTAACCTGAAATATCAAAGTAAATGCTTTTGCAAGTTGTCTGCACGACACTATCCAAAGGAAGTTGATCTACAAGGATCTGTTCGTCTCTTTTTAACCCGTGTAACTTTCAAGTCACATACTAATTTATTAACTTAATCTTTGTCCACAGGATGGCGTATACATCTTGCACTATAATATTTTCTTAGTAACCAATAACATTCTTGGCAACGGTTGTCAGTTAATTGAACTTAACCTGAAATATCAAAGTAAATGCTTTTGCAAGTTGTCTGCACGACACTATCCAAAGGAAGTTGATCTACAAGGATCTGTTCGTCTCTTTTTAACCCGTGTAATTTTCAAGTCACATACTAATTTATTAATTTAATCTTTTTCCACAGGATGGCGTATGCATCTTGTTCTATAATGTCTTCTTAGTAACCAATAACATTCAAGGTAACAGTTATCAGCTAACCTAACCTAACTTTAAATATCATAACCTTAAATATCAAAGTAAATGTTTTTGCAAGTATAGACTACACTAATACATATACACTGCAACGTGATCTAACAAAACTCATAGGTGTTTCAGCTAATGAAACAAAACAATTCTGTTCAATTTTGATTGTTGCTTTTTTTATGTCGATTTACAGATCACCAAGATTCCATATTTAAGCTTCTATACACACAAGTGAAAATGTTGTAAGCCTTATTACCTCAAATATAATATATAAAATATATTAGCTGCAATAAAGTCGTTGAAACTGCTGAATTCGTTGCTAATCTGCGTTTACAGATTGATATTCGATTAAGTCTGCGTTACATAAATCTTTTTTACAGCTATGAAAAAAAATTCGGCCCATAGAGAGTTGAAATTATTTCGCTCAAAAGAGCAACATCAACGTGGTAAACAGAGAGCAGAACCGAATCATTTTCTTGCGTTTCCAATATCTATATGAATCCGGTTTGTCCGATTCGCAAATAGCGATGCTAATTTAAAGGTGACCCGCGGTCTCTGGCGATGAATTGAATCCGTGAGCCCCGCACTCGAGAGTCATAAATCATTCATCGTTGGTGTAACTCGAATCGATAATTTCCAGCGGCCCTCGGCTCTAAACGCGTCACGGTTGTTTAAAACGTTCGGTTACTTACGAATCTCCAATTGCCCCCCTCTCGTCGATGGATTCCATCGAACAGTTCGATCGGGCAGTTTAGTTTTGCATAATCTTCGCTTTTAAGTTCCATCTCGTTGCTTTCTAGGAATTTAGTGTTTTCTCTATCATTCGAAGAAAATACAGTGGTACGATTGAGCATACCAATGCCTGGTAAATGATCGGTTTAAACATTTAATTTCTAAGTCCATCGTCGCTTCTTTCGTTCATTTCATTTCTCGTGAAAAAAAGAAAGATGATATGTAATTTCTTTTCTTATCTAAAAGGACTTAAAGAAGCCTGTGCATTGTTTCTCATGTTAAATTAACAATTAGTTGTTACTACTTTATAATGGCAGGTACATTTGACTTTTCTTATTTAAAAAAAAAAAAACTTATTCTGTGTATTGTTTCTTATGTTAAATTGAAAATTAGCTGCCGCTATTTTCGTGAAAGGGTCTTTATTTCGTAACCGAGATTCATTTGACTGGTTGCGGCAGGAACAGGTATAGATAAAGGGCTGGTTCAGTGTTAAAGAAACACTTTCACCCCTGTCTATTACGCTGGCGTAATCCTAACGTTATTTGTCGGACACGTATTGGAGATTACTTTGAAACGTCGCGTCGTCGGGGACCCTCGAGCTTTCACCTGCACTTCAGGCAAGAAAGCCTCGGCGCGGCACGGTTTCGAGGCCGCCGGCTTCTTCCATCCCTTGTTTAGTTCTTCACGCCGTCATCAGCGCGCTTTATCCCTGAACTCCTGACACGGTCGCCACGCGATCGATAACCCTCGATGCCTCGTACGCAAACATTTCGATCCGAGCGTCGAACGTCACCCAACACGCTCGCAACACGCGTTTCTCGTTTTCAATATGAATTCGAAAATTTCACCAAATTACGAAATCCCTTCCGCGACAATCTCCAAACGCACGGATTTTCCATTTGACGAGACATGACGATTCGGATTAAACGGAACGTGCACATTCTTCTCCCGTGTCACGGAGATCTCTGGTTGGGGCGTAGCGCGTCTCCAGAAAAATCTGTTTGCGAAAGGTCGACGAGCGCCGAAGCGCTTCCTCTTAATTAACTCGAGTCGTTAATGAAAGCCGAAAGGTTACCGCCTTGAGTGGCGAGCACACATCTCGTAAACTCACGGCGGAAATCCTTTTAGACAAAGGCCGACGCCTCCGAGTTCCTTCTTTGTTCGTTCGCGAACGAACTTAACGAAAATTCGCACGGCCACACGGCGCCCCCAGCTAATTGTTCCGACTAGTATTGCGCGCGATTGGCGCATTAACACGTTCCGTGCCACGTGAAACTTACACACCCCACAATGAACTCTCTGTTTAATTTCGAATTTTTATCGTGAGACGAAGAATTTTTAAAAAATTTTTTACAAAGCTATTGATGACACATTTTTTATAAAGTTATTGCACGCTGTGTTTATTCTATCGTCTACACGATCATTTTTTACTATAAAATTGATCAAAATAACGTTAAAGTGTTACTTATTAATATTTAATATTACTGTATAGTATTATATAATTCATATGATAAATTATTATTATTTTAAATTATATTTAAATATAATAATTATATAATAATATAAATTATACAATGCTATATTAAAATAACAAAATTATAATAATTAAAATGTAATAATTATATTATTTTAAATTATTTTAAATTATATGATAAATCATTATTATTTTGTACATAAACAACAATACTAAAAATATTTGGAACAAAATGTTCCATCTTAAATTAATTTTGACATCATTGAAAAATTGTTTGTTAAAATAGTATCTTGAAATTAAATTTATTGCTTTATTGTCCTGTGACACATCTTAAACTCTAGGTAATACCTTTCTTGACAATTATAATTTTTGCACTATTATAAAAATTGCAACTCTGCAAATACTTCAGAAGCATTAAATTATCAATCGTAATTGTGATCTAAATGGAAAAGTGACCAAAAAGCAGCACTACACGTGTTAATCCAACCTAACAGTATTCACTGTTCTCACGCATTACCACACTTTTGGGAAACGTTCCTCTCTTTGCTCTCACTGTGATAACTTTACGATGACGTCCGTCATCGTAAAATATACAATTTCATCGCTCAACGTTTTATCAACTTTTAAAGAGACGGTCCGAGAACAATTTCACTCGATCGCGAATGTGATACTTTTGCTACTAGCTCGCAACGTCGGGCGTACCGACTTAAATTATTCGAGTAATCGTGCCAACGTCCGGGCAACGTCGGAGTATTATTCGAGAGTTTCAAAGA
>JAWNGG020000427.1:0-11507 GCA_036937485.2 Tetragonisca angustula
AAAAAATGTTTAGACCAAAGTTGAATGATTATTATTTTTTAATCTTGATGTATAGATGCCATTTGGAGATTAATTTCGTTTTCTCTCTTTTTTTTTTCTTTAATGAAATTCTACATTTTTTAATACACTGATTGATTCAGCTCGTCATTCCTTATAAAAAGGTGTCATACCATCCATTGATTTAGGAGATTTTAATTAAAATATTGCAGTGTCGTACTTATTGAAACTGGAATTTCTCTGCTCAGTCTCATGTTCTTTAGATGTGTTTGATAGTGTCAGATAGTGTTTTGTTTTTCAGATTATCTTCTATCTTGAAACATTTAACAATGATTCTTCCTTCGTTTGTTTAAGTATTGCGTTATGCCTTCATTGTGTTTTCATCAGCTCTTATTCAATTACTGAAAGGAGTGATCACCTTTCGATGATATTTCAACTGAAATTATTGATTCGATTAATATTCAGTTTTTTAAAATCATTCTACATTTTTTTTGACAATTAATGCATGGTGGAATATTTTTTAACTCAATGAACAATGTGTTTCAATGAATTTCATTTGAAACGTTAGTTGTATGGTGGGATTTATTTATGCCCCCACTCTCTAATAAAGAATTTATTTACACATTACTTTTTTTTCATTTTTAAGAAATATTTTATGTTTAATAATTGAAATAAACGTTCCTTTCCTTTTTTTTATAATAAAAGAAATTCCGTGCAGTTAGAGTTTTCTTTTCTTTAAAATTGCGTGCCTCTAAGGGTTAAACGGCCATTATAGTTACTTGCTTGATTCTCAACCAGACAACTGTTGTTATGGTTTTTCAAATTCGTTATACGAAAGAAACTTTAATTTATTCATCCTTTCGATTTCAAAGCTGTAATTCATTCAAAGTAATTACGTAATGTAAAGCACCGCTGAATATAAATTCCATCATTATACTTTTTTGCGTCAAGCCTAGCCATAACTTCGCGAAAAATCTCGTCGTAATTAAAAGATTAATGAATAAAACACAGGCAATCAATCATTGGTATCACTCATTATGTGAAGAAAAGAAAAGGAAGAAAAACAATATGTTTGCTACATTTTTAAATAGTGTACCAAAAAATGGTACATGCAACATGGTGATCAGTTGTCCATTGCTCGCTTAAAGCTAGATAAGATAGAAATTCAGCGTTTGGCTTTTGCATCATTCACACACACATTTCCAATAATCAAATGTTTATAATAAATTGAGATGTTCCCTTATAGTTGATAAAATGACCCTGCATGGATAGAACAGGACTATTTTTCGTACTCTTTTTACGAATTCTCTTTTATTTTATTCCTTAACTTTTTCATTATTTTTGTATATTTTTAATGTCAATCTTTTTGTAATATGATGTTATTTTTTTGTACAGTGCCTCTAGTCTATTTCAATAATAAATAAATCAATGATAATTTACACGTAAGACAAATATCAAGCTCTCGAGAAGCCAAAGTATTTATAATAATTAATTGATTATTTGTAATAATTTTCACACAATTCCCAAGTTCTACGTCGTACGTCAGTTCGCTCGAAACTCTGCCGTGACCCTCAACGTATTAAAATGTGTCGTAATCGCCACGCAGAGAATTCGGGGGCCTCGTTCGCTATTCATTCACATGGCACGTGTCGCGGGTCTAAGCTCGAGTTTCACGCGCGTACCGATGATCTGCGTTTAACAGTTTCGCGTATTGTCGGACGACAAGTGAATAAAATCGTGCACGTGCAGAAGACGTTGCGCGTGAGCCCGAATCACCGTAGAGTCACGTTTGCAATTTACCGTCGAGTTTTCGAACGAGGCCTGCGCGAACCGCAACGGAACGGCGCTATCGGGAATTTCTCACGACATTTCGTCACGGTATCGTGAAATCGGCGTGCAACTAGCTCGTCAGCGACCGTGACCAGAGCGCAAAGTAGATCTTCAACTCTTTACGTACAGGACAATGGCCTCGACAACGTTACCAATTTTTTAGTGCTGCGTGAAAAGCCGATAATCGATGATCGATACCCGACAGAAATTCCCCGAAAATTTCGAGATTATAAAAGATAGAGCGTAAAGTGAAAATTAGTAAAAGTGCCAGTTCGTTCAACTAGTCGAGGCAAACAAATGCACGTGGTATAGCTTTTAGGCGGGATAGGGGTACAGTATATTTTAATATTAAATATTAAATGTTTTAGTATTATTTTGAATATTTCAAAAGTTATTGATAAAATTAATATTTTAAACGTTTTAAACATTTTAATTATAATATTCTATAATATAGAATATAACATGCAGGTGTGATGTCACTGGGTAGAAATTACCAAGTAATAAATTTATTATTTGCCTTGCCTGGATTATACTTGGGTATGCTTAAAACTGCGAATATGTTGCAATTCGGGGCAGGGAATTCACGACGTGCGTGGCACGTCGTTCCAACGCAAAAGGTTGAAATCGCGCGAGTCGAACAAACGGGCTTTATTGAAAGTACTTCTCATTGCGTGGAGCCAAGAGAAAAGAAGAGAGGTCGAAAGCGGGGCACAAAGTATTTTAATAAATACGCTCGAAACTTCACGCTGAGCCGCTTGTTTGATCGACAGACAGCGGGTACACGCTTCAAACGAAACGTACACGCACCCTCGCCTCCCATTTCCAATTAATTATCGTTATTACGTGCGAAGCAGACGTATCAATTACCGGCTCTAACAAGCTTGGCGAATGGTGCGGTGTTTTAAGATGCTCGAGCTTCTCCGATGAAATATCGACATTCTAATCCCGGGGGGGGGGGTGAAGGCACGCTCGAGAGTTTCTTTGCAAACGTAAGCCGATTGCCGGTGAATCGTCAAGGAACCGTGGCATCGTCTGCCAATCAGCTTACCCCCCTGGAACGGAGTCTCCTATTCACGAACACAGCCCCTCGTCTTTTGCATCTCGCGTAAGAAACGGCTTGGGAAATCGACGAGCGATATTTGTAGCGCCTGTCATACCTAGCGCCTAGCGGCTTGTAGATAGATATTGGCCAAGTTCGTTCGGGTCAACTTGATAAGCCAATAAACGGGGAACACGACGAGTGAAAGTTTAAACGGGCGTGGGGCTAGAGTGTGGATGGAAAAGCCAGAAGTGAGAAGAAACAACAGAAGAAGGAAAAAGAAATCGTTGGAAGAAGTTTCATCGAAACGATTGGAAGTCATTGGTAAATGAAGCATGTTGCTTGGGAAATGGAACGTAACTCGTGCTATCTCACAAACTTGGTGGAATCTTTCTCCAAGTTTGCCGGGTACAGTGTCCAAGTTTTCGTTCGTGTTTAAATAACAGCATTGTTGCTGCCATCCCGATAAATCGTTCGTCCGTTCGTCCAACCATAGTCTTCTTCTTTTACGGGAAGAAGGAGAGAGAAGAGACAAGAGTTGAACAGCTATTTTATAATTCGTATAAATGAATAGAAAACGTGTAGAACGTTTCAGATTTCAGTCAGATAAAATTTAATGTTTAAAATCAATTCTTCAAGTATTTTATCGTAATTGGTTTGTCCAATGATAATCGATTATCGCGATTATCTCGCCTATTTCGTAATATCGTTCTTTCGTTTGAAATAATGTAGGATAATTCCAGCTGGCCATTCAAGTGAGATGGCTCGATCTCATTTGTCAGTTTACAAGTTTTTTTTTAATGATATATTGTATTATCTTACAATTGCTATCACATCATACTATATTACATTAGGCGTGCTTCTTGTTCGTTTTCATTTGAAACATAAGATAAATTATGTATCGTGCGTATAATTGAATGGTCAAAAATTTTCTGCTCATCTTTTAAACTATAATTTACCAATATTTTAACCGAAAAGTAACGACTTTTTCGGAATACAGTGTGTTTAGAGATTATGGTTACATTTTTATGAGATATTGTTGATTATACCATTATAAAAAAACAAGTGTCATCGTTCTCAAATTATCGAACGAGTTTTTTGAGGAAGAGCTGACCCATCATGGAATTATATATAATAGTTAGTAAATATTATTTCAGAGAATCGTGCCAACTAATTATAAAAAAAAATATGATTATTTTTTAATTTTTTACTTGTAACATTATAAATTTATATGTATCTATTTTCACAAATAAATAAATATATATATATATATTTTTTTAGATATTGATTATAATTAAAATGTAAAAACTGCATGAAAAAATGAATCGAAAAGAAAGAAGAAAATCTTTTCATTTAATGCCTCGTTTTAAAAAAAAAATCGAACTTGAAAATTTATTAAGTATTGGACAACGCCAATTCTGGACTGCACAAGAATAATGATTGGAGGTTGTTTTATCAACGAAAGTAAGTGAAAAATACAAAATAAAATTTTTCCATTTAGAAGCCTGTTTTCGAGAAAGTAGATTTTAAATGTATTTGGCCAAAAACTGGTTTAGCACCTGAAATTGAAATTTCTCGAAAATGAAGGTTATCACGAAAAAATGTTCTGTATTTTTTATATTTATGTTCTATACTTTTGACTAAAATTTTCGCAAAAAAAAAAAATAACTTGCTGTTTGCTATTCATTTCTGACCAGTCCAGAACTAGCTGAATTTACGTGTACTTGATAAATTTTGAAACTTGATTTCCTCGAAAACGTAGCCTTAAATGAAAAAATTTTGTTCTTTATTTCCGACTTGTTTTTTGTATAAAATCACTTTCGCTTCTAGTTCAGATTGGAAACAAACTGTGTTCCAACTTCCATTTGTTCTTGTTCCAATTTCTAACTCGGCGACTTGCTGTAAAAGTTTGAGAATTTGATTCGATCGAAATCGAAACGTGTTTACCAATGAACTAACGATAATTTTTCATTGACATATTACGCGTCTCGCATTATGTTCGAGCGCAGCGAAGCGAGAAGCGGTGAATTTGCAAAGTGTCTGGAGGATTGGACGTTGGTTATGACATATTTAAACACATAAATATATAGATTTGCGGGCACATGTTTGAACGAGGGAAACGAGGGCATCTGTGCATAAGTGTGCAGAGGTTCGTGTGGCTCTTATCGTCCGAGCCCTCCGCGTGCTTCGAACTCCGGGGATGTAATTACGGAGTTGGAGAGACACAACCAGAGGGAAATAAACAGAATCTACTTCGCCGATAGTCCAAACTTCCTGCCGCGCGCCGCGGTTTTGCAGACGGCGATCGTTGCTTTCAGCAAAACGTTTCTGCCGCGCTCCTTCGTTCCCGATCTTTCTCTTCTCTCTTAAGAAAAAAAAAAAAAAAATAGCATCCACGGGAAAAGAATACGTACACGATTCCTTTTTCCCCCCCTTTAACCCCCCGGAACGAGGTACTATTTAAATGTGAGAGTTTTATAGACGGGAAAGAAGGAGATTAATTGAAAGTAGGGGCGAGTGGTGATATTTGTTTTCACTGCAAAAGCAGCGCTTCTCGTTCGTTCAACTATCGTGCTTCATCGCTCCATTTAACTTTTGATTCCCATCGTCTTTGAGAAACGCGAATCATATTTCTCTTAAAGGTTTGGCACTTGACGCCACGCCAATGAAAGATTTATGTACTCAGCCACCCTTGTTCCGTTCTACGACTGCCTCTGGCTAGGAACGTTTCAATGAAAATCAGCTTTATTTCGAAACTCGGATAGCTGGCACCACGAGAACCATGCAACGGGCCGCGATCGGTAATCCTTTCGAGGTATCTTCCGTGCCTTCGAGGATCAAATTCAGGATTTACAAGCGGACGTTACGCATTTTATTCAACGTCTGTAGAGGAACACGAGTACTCGTTAACTCTCGAGTGCTTGAATGACGTGCCATGCACGTCGAGAATTTTTCCTCCCCAAAATTGCAATAGTCTCTCAGTTTTGAGTATATTTAAGTGTAATCCAGGCAAAACAGATAATAAATTTGTTACTTCTCAATAATTCGGTGATATCATACCGACGAGTTTAAAAAGAAAGCGACGAATTATTGTATACGGTTTGGTCACTCGTTACGGTCCGCAATCGGTTGCCAGCGCAGGAGGTTAACCACTTTGCACGTTGAGAATCTTTTACCCCAAAATTGCAATACTTTCTCGATTTTAAGTATATTTAAATATAACATCCAGGCAAAGCAGATAATAAATTTGTTACTTCTTAATAATTTTAAGAGATCTTTACAACGGCACGGAAAAGACTGTCCGATTAACCTCTTGCGCTGGAATGACATGCGACGCACGTCGAGAATTCTTTGTATCAAAATTACAATATTGTCTCAGCTTTAAATATAATTTAAGTACAACCAAATGCACAGGCGAAACAAGTAATAAATATATCGCTTCTCGATAATTTCATACCGACGAGTTCAAACAGAAAGCGACGAGTTATTGTATACGGTCTGGTCACTCGTTATGGTCCGCAATCGGTCGCCAGCGCGAGTGGTTAAAGAGGCTGCAAAGACGAAGACATTTTCTCGAGGGCCAAGGATATAAAATACGAAGAAATAGTCTCGTCAATGTAAGTACAATAGAAGAACGGTAGGTGTCTAGAGCATCTGACGATTATGCAATGAGTTATGTGATTATATATAGGCCGAGTATCATTGCCTTGAATAAAAAGAAATGGGGGTTTCCATTTTAGATTATTTCCTCTCAAGATTGGAATGAACTTAGAACTAATGTTAAAACAAATTTCAAACAAGTTTCAAAGTTAACTCGTTGAAATGAAGATGATACTTTCATGTACACGTATTCTAAACTTACTTGTTCCGATATATGTCTCCATATAAGTGGATCGGTTTGAATAAAAAGGGAACAAGTGTTTTTATTATCCTCTTTCGGTCTGGTTGCTCTCCGCGTTCTTCGATGATTAGGTTCGTTAGCTTCTCTTGAATATTTGTGACCTGGTGATTCTTGATCGCCGTTCCACGGTTTCATCTGCGGCTTGAGTTTCTTCTCATTTGCGGTCACCGGACGAGAAACGTCCGGTTCGGCAGAATTTTGAACTCTATCCATCCATTCCATCACGTCATCGGTGATCCCACAACCACCAGATTCACCTAGCAAGGGTAATAAAACATTAATAACACGTGGTATGTAACGTATAAATAAGCTTAGGGGCAATGACGACATTCATTGAGCTTGTAATACTTGAAGAAAGTTATTTTTTTCAAATCTATTTTCCAAGTTTTTTTTAGTAAAAACATTTAACCATCTTTTAAAACGGATATACTATAGATGTCATATATAGGATGATTCGCGTAACTGGCACACCTGAAGTAACCTTAATTATATCTGTCTAATGAAAAATTCTTTAAGTTGTACACAAAAGTTGTATGACTTTAAGGGAGGCAAAATGGCGTATCAATTTTTTGTGTGTGTTGAGTGGTTTCGAAATTTTCACCTCTATTTCTATTTTTTTAAATAAAACTATATATTTTTTTTCATCATAAATCGAAAGAACACTATAAAAAAGTATAAACCCACGTTAGTTCTAAACCTAATAATTAAGGAGATATTTTACGATAATTTATCTCGAAGATGAGATGATATGATCATCATGCATACATATTTATTATTTCAGTGCATTATACACGAATAGATCAGAAAACAAAAAATTTTATGCGACTTGTATCAAAGTTTAGCGCGGCGCAATCATTAGAAATCTAACGAATTAAACATCCTATAAAATTACGACGATTTGCGCCAAGAGCTTGAAATCATTAAAATTTCAAACAGTCAAGCTTGATTTTGAATCTAGAATTGTTGCCAACAAATAGTCAAGTCAAGTACAACTGGAAACACGAAATGTCTATGGGTTAGGAGCAATGACGACCTTCATTGAGCTTGTAATACTTGAAGAAAGTTATTTTTTTCAAATCTATTTTCCAAGTTCTTTCTAGTAAAAATATTTAACCATCATTCAAAACCGATATACTGGTTGGCAGATACTAGTAGTTAATTTGCCCCCGAATGATTCCTAACTAGCATCTTTTTCTTTTCTTTTTTTTTTCTTTTTTTTTTTTTAAATTCTCTAGCAACGAATGATTTGAAGGATGAATGCGCGGTGTTGGAGTACGATCGTGCCCGGAGGATATCGGCCCCGCGTACGCCGCCATTTTCATCGATCGGAATCGCCGTGTAATCTGTAGCGGCGCGCAAGGTTGTTAAGTCGTTTGCATAATGCTCGGTGTCTGGGCGATGGTAACGCGCACCAGCTTAGAACACAATCGTTAGAGCCACTCTCACTTCGTCTAAGAAGCAGTTGCCGCTTCGACTCTCTTGCCTCACCCTCTCCTGATAACATCTCTCATTTATCAGGGCGACGGTGCAACATCGTGCAACGACCGCGTCTTAACGCTCTTCTCCTCCGACCTCCTCGAGCACCGAGCATCGTTTCCGACTTGGCTGGTAGCTTGTGTCGTCGTGCCACACCAACCCTCCCGCTGTCTCTTTGCCACCGTCACGTTCTACAACTTTCCGGAACGCACCGAGCGAAACAAATTTTCCCGGCGATCAGCGGGCGAAATTTTCCGGGCCAACTCCGGCCCAACTTTTTATCGGTGTTGGCTGTACGCGCTTTTGATTTGACACACACATTTCGCGCAAATTTTAATTCGTTTGCCTCCGACGAACGTTCTATCGACTTTGAAGCAAGGCTACCGATATATACTATATTTGTCAACTTGAATAACATACATATTTGCTGGGGCTTGAAGGGAGAATTATCGAAGCCACCCCGTTCCGATACGATGAATTCACCGGTATATCACCGGACAGAAATTACTAATAAATAATAAAGTTATTATTTGTTTCTCCTCGGTTGTATTTCAATATATTTAAAACTGAGAAAATATTGCCATTTTCGGCCAAATATTCTCGACGTTCGTGGCAAGAACAACGACATTACTCGTGGTATAATTTACCCCTAATACAGGGGGAGTAGTTCGAAGGTGGCGTCCTCAATTTCGATGATTAATTACGTGAGTAATTTTTATAAGTAAATCTTATCGTGTACGTTTTCCATAATAGACTGGTACGAAATCCTTTTCGTTAACTCGCTAATTTAATTCGGATTGCACGATGAATTTTAGCTACACGTTGTAACGGCAGGTTGCTGCCAGCCGAACGACCGGGACGTGGAAACGCTTGCACTTGGACTGGTCATCGGCGAACATCGAAAATCGAGTTATCGAAAAACGTAGCGTATATACCGTGGTGCACGCGGTACCGCTGGTCGGCTTATAGACTACATTGCCGTAACACCCATGGCCGGGCCAATAAAAGTATATTGAACTTGTACGTGGGTGCGCGCGGAACCGACCGAAAAGAAGGAGAATTTCCAGGAGGGACAAGTTCGCTGCGCGAATCCGCAACGAACAGAGAACCAGGGGATGCTGAAAGCTCTCGCCCGCTCTCGGCAAAATAAAATCCTTGGAAAACAGTTTCGAGTGTCGACTTATTGGATTCGAACTCGTAGATTTACCACTCGTTCACGCAAATCCACCAGATCCGAGATGATCCCGTAGGTCATGGGATAATGAGATCGGAGGCGAGAATAATAAGATTGTTAGGCGTGTTACGTCTCGGCCGGGAACTTGTGAAACTTATTTCTGCAAAACTTCGTTGTTCGTTGCTCGCAAAGAGGTAGGGAAAGGAATATGGAGACAAACAGTGGTCGAAACGATTCTATCCTCAGCGCAGTCGCGGATGTTAGCCGTAACAGGTGCAGGCGAAAATGATATTCGACGAGAGCGGCGGATAAGAGGAAGATGCGGACTGTTAGGTATTACGATACGTACTTACTGCAAAACGAGTTTTCGACTGTACCGATTCCATAAGCGCGTCGTGAGTGTCCTGTTTTTATATCTTTTAATGCAGCAACGCACATCGACGCGTATCGTTTTCTTTCGATGCTGGCAGTACAGTGGCCGAAATAATCATAGGTTCACGCTGATAATGGTACTTTATTCCTTTTTTTATTTTGTGTGTCTTTCGTCTTAATTGCCTTAATTTTTAAGATGTTTTAACTGAAAGTATAACGCAGTTTAATCGTCCAGTCTTATTTTTTTATTAAATTGCAATTCTTTGCGAAATAAATATAAATTCACTTGTATTACTATTTATTTATAAATATATAACAGAAAGTTTGAAAAACGACTGGGAACGTGCCGATTTGCAGAAAATAAATCATAGGTTCACGCTGATAATGGTACTTTATTCCTTTTTTTATTTTGTGTGTCTTTCGTCTTAATTACCTTAATTTTTAAGATGTTTTAACTAAAAGTATAACGCAGTTTAATCGTCCAGTCTTATTTTTTTATTAAATTGCAATCCTTTGCGAAATAAATATAAGTTCACTTGTATTACTATTTATTTATAAATATATAACAGAAAGTTTGAAAAACGACTGGGAACGGTGCCGATTTGCAGAAAATAAATCATAGGTTCACACTACTAATAGTACTTTATTCCTTTTTTTATTTTGTGTGTCTTTCGTCTTAATTGCCTTAATTTTTAAGATGTTTTAACTAAAAGTATAACGCAGTTTAATCGTCCAATCTTATTTTTTTATTAAATTGCAATTCTTTGCGAAATAAATATAAGTTCACTTGTATTACTATTTATTTATAAATATATAACAGAAAGTTAACTGGGAACGGTGCCGATTTACAGAAAATAAATGAAATTCATCATTTCAGTCGATACTGTATATTATTTAGTCGATACTCGGTTGTTTTGAATAACTCGATTGCGTAATGTCTCTCTTTCAACCTTTTTTAATGCCTTGTTCAAGTTCTTTCACATTTGAACGTTGTTTCCCGTTAGCATATACGTTATGTGCCAAAATTCCCCAAAGATTTTCTATTAAAACCGCGAGATCAGTGTGTTTTCAAACCAAAGTTTTCACGGATTTTGCCCGATGGGTGGCGGGAATTATCGTGCTGGAATATGAAATGTGGTCCGTTGATCTCATCGCCGTACTCGTCTAATGCGAATTCTAACAGCTCTTGATATTTTTCCGCAATAGTTCGTGGAGGAAACCACATTACTTAGTATCCAAATGCAGCCGGAACCATTACGTTGCTTCCGCCGTAATTTCTGCTCATTTTTACTTGTTTCTCATCGCGCAAATCGTGCCAACAATAGCGAAACCCCGTCCGGGGTCATCGAGATTAAACATTTCCTCGTCAGAGAATACCACATTTCTCCATTCGTATCCATCCCACGTACTCCTCAGCAAACTTCAATCTCTCGTCTTTATGAAATTTAGTAAGAGAAGGTTTCTTTTTTTTTTTTTTTGTTTATCGAAGTGTTTTGCTCTTTTTCAAAACTTTGTTGTACCCGTCGAACGACAACTGGTCTAATTTTCTCTTTATTTGTGATTCATTCAGCTTATTTCTTCTACGTGCTTCTTGTAAAATTTTCCCTTCGTCTCTCTGAGAAAGTTTCTTACGAGGGCCAGTAGATTTCTTAGTGGCATATTTTTCACCTAATCGTATGAAATTATTTACAACATTCAAGGATCTATGTATTTTTTTT